>OVBE01000570.1:0-47799 GCA_900406425.1 Iberis pinnata | reverse complement strand
CATATTCCCGTGCAAGGACAAAGAAAATCCAAAGCGGACACGTGAACAAAGAGACACAAATTCCGCTGAAAATGAGGCAAGCACTTCTGGAACTTCCAATGAACCAGGAGATGAAGTAGATGAACCTAGGCGAAGCAAAAGAGCTCGCAAGGAAAAATCTTTCGGCGATGATTTCTTGATGGTATTTCTCTCTGAAAATGAACCGAGAACTTATTCTGAAGCCATGTCTACACCGGCCGCACCTTCTTGGAAGGAAGCGTTCAATAGTGAAATGGACTCCATTATGAAAAATCATACATGGGAGATAACCGACTTACCGCAAGGAAGTAAAGAACTAGGGTGTAAATGGATTTTCAAAACAAAATTGAAAACCGATGGCTCAATAGATAAGTACAAAGCTAGGCTTGTGGTACAAGGATTTCGGCAGAAAGAAGGTCTGGATTTCTTTGACACTTATTCTCCGGTGACGAGAATAACCTCAATTAGACTGCTAATAAGCATTGCAGCATTGAGGGACCTAGAAATACATCAAATGGATGTTAAAACTGATTTTCTAAACGATGAATTAGAAGAGGAAATCTATATCAAACAACCAGAAGGGTTTGTTATTCCCGGACAAGAAAACAAAGTTTGTCGACTTGTCAAGTCATTATATGGGATTAAACAAGCACCAAAACAATGGCATGAAAAGTTCGACAATGTTATGATGTCCAATGGATTCAGCATTAATGAATGTGACAAGTGCATCTATTTTAAAAATACACCAAACGGGTATATCTTGTTATGTTTGTACGTCGATGATATGCTCATTATTAGAAACAATAAAGACATAATAAATAAATAAAAAAACATGCTTCGAGGAAAATTCGACATGAAAGACATGGGATTAGCAGATGTTATTCTAGGGATTAAAATCATTAGAAACTCTAATGGAATCATATTGTCCCAAGCTCATTATGCTGAAACGATACTTGAGAGATTCAAAAACTACTCAAGTGGAACCGCAAAAATCCGGTTAATGCTCAACTTCACTTAACTAAAAATTCAGGTGAAGCAGTGTAACAACTGGAATATGCAACGGTGATCGGAAGTCTAATGTACTTAACAAACTGTACTAGACCCGATTTAGCGCACGCAGTCAATGTACTTAGTCGCTACACCAGTAATCCAGGACATAAACACTGGAAAGCCATAACTAGAGTGTTGAACTATTTACGTTACACTAAAAATTATGGTCTGCATTACGGTAAAGAACCGGTAGTTTTAGAAGGATACAGTGACGCAAACTCGATTTCCGACTCTAAAAACTCAAAATCCACGAGTGGATATATCTTTACACTTGGTGGTTGATGCATTGCGTTTTTAACCAAATTCGGCATCGATTTAGTTCTCATTTTAGCTAGGTTCACTTGCATTTAGATTAGTTTAGGTTGGATTTTACATTCTATTGCATATTTCAGGTGCCTAAGGTGGATGAAGCTGAACCGGAGCAAAACCAAGAAGAAAGGAGTCAAAAGGAGCGTAAAGAAGCAAACCAGACACTTGTACCGACCACTTGTACCGGTGGGACTAGGCCGATACAAGTTCCAGGAATAGTGGACCGATATGCTTCAACCGATACACCCGTATCGGTTGGGGTGTATTGGTTGAAGACAACCGATACTGAAGACTGAAAAACCATATCGGGCATCATTGATAGGTACACCTAGTCTGATACAGGTGTATCAACCAGTGTGTACCGGTTTCACATCGCCGATCTTGTTTTCAAGTAGTCTGTACCGGCCGTCTGTACCAGCCGGTTTGGCCGATATCAACCAAAAAAGGGGGAAAATGACTTTTGTTTTAAAGACTAAGAAAAACCTAGTTTGTATTATCCATCTTTATATCAAAAACTCTATGTAAACCTTTGATCTACTTTGAAGTTTAAT
Organism: Iberis pinnata; assembly: GCA_900406425.1. Taxonomy (NCBI): domain Eukaryota; kingdom Viridiplantae; phylum Streptophyta; class Magnoliopsida; order Brassicales; family Brassicaceae; genus Iberis; species Iberis pinnata. The sequence goes on along the minus strand of OVBE01000570.1, from coordinate 45,871 downwards.
TTGATTTAGTTGCTTGATTTCTTGTTTTCAATTCATTGTTTGTTTGATTTCTTTCATGGGTAAACATAGTTCTAATCTTGGAATTTGTGTTTTCCTCATGAATAGTGAGTAGTTCCAATAAGCAAATGGGCTAGGTAGATTAGGGTGATTAGATGGTGAAATTAGATGTTTAGGTCTTAAAATTCTTAATTCCTCATGCAGTAGATGTTCTTAATACTAGATTTAACCTGATCAATTGAATTTAGATCATAGGAAAATTATTGCCCGAAAGGTGTTCGATAGAATTCCTGAATCAATCGCTGTATGCTAAATGAGGCATAGCCAAGAGATTGTGTTAGTTAGTTTAGTGGTTAAGCATAGATTAGATCTTAATGTTTCTTAACCTTGTTGATTAGTCAAGAGATTGTATTAGTCACATGATTAGGAAAAAGATTAGTACCACAAGAGTGGATTAGTCTTTTAGTGGGAATCTTAGACCAAGGATTAGCTGTTAAATGTTAGCATTGAGCATCTTAGGAAACCGTTTGATCACCCGAGTCGTTTGCCTTAGCCCGTTTGTTTAACCTTATATCATTGCATTCTTCGTTTTATCCTTAATATCGTTTTTACTTATTCAATCATCGGTTTTCAATACTTGCACGTTTTAATCGATAATTACAACCAACTTTGAATCGCTTAGACTAAACGTAATTCTAATATAGTTAATGAGTTAATTGCATCCTGAACTGGATTTGACACCTAAGTACTACATTGACATTCAAGTAGTCTAGGATTACTTGTTAGATAGGAATTGCACAAAATCCTTTTTATCAAATTGGCGCCGTTGCCATTTCCGGATTTCGATTGACAATTAGTTCTTTGAATTTGTTTGGGACTAAGCCCAATTTTCATTACTTTACTAATTTCTCTACTTCTCTTGTTTATGCATTTTCAAGTGTATGCACCTGAGAAGTAGAGGCAATATATATCTCATTCCGATAGTCAAGGATATTCGCGCTCTTGAACGTCGGAACGCACGCGAACGTCGTAACCAAGAACGTCCACCTCATGTTAGATGCTTGGATTTAGAGATGGACAACCAGAACAACAACGCTGGTGGACGAACCATAGGCGAGAATGATGCCCCTAACGCTCATACTCAGCGTACCGGGATTAAACCACCAGCCATTGCTAACAATAATTTCGAAATCAAGTCCAGTCTAATCACAATGGTTCAGAAATCCAAGTTCCACGATCTACCTATGGAAGACCCTTTAGACCATTTGGATAATTTCGACATGTTGTGCAGCACTGTCAAGATCAATGGAGTGACAGAGGATGCTTTCAAGCTGAGATTGTTTCCTTTCTCGTTGGGAGACAAAGCACATTCATGGGAAAAAAATGTGCCAACTGCTTCCGTGGAAACTTGGGACACTTGTAAAAAGGAATTTCTAACCAAGTTCTTTTCCACATCACGAACAGCACGAATTCGAAATGAGATATCAGGGTTTGTGCAAAGAGGAACTGAATCCTTTGGGGAAGCTTGCGAACGTTTCAAGGACTACACACTCCAGTGCGCACATCATGGTTTCTCTGGCGAGAGTCTACTCAGCACTCTCTACCGCGGTTTAGCTCCGAAATACCGCATGATGCTTGACACTGCAAGTCAAGGCAATTTTTCAGTCAAACTGAAGAAGATGGACTGAAACTTGTGGAGAACCTTGCTCAGAGTAATAACAATTACGGAGATGATTATGAGCGGTCTGTAAGAGATGGTAGTGGTGACAATAGCTATAAGAAAGACTTGAAGTCGCTCGAAGACAAGTTAGACAAGTTCATACTCTCCCAGCAAGAAACGATCAACTTTGTTGGAGACACTCAAGAGGACTACCAACCTCAACAAGAAGTCTCTCAAGAGGAGTTGGCTTATGTTGGTAACCAAGGTTACAACAACTACCAACAACACCCAAGTCTCTCTTACCACAACACCAATGTGGCTAATCCATAAGACTAGGTCTACCCACCGAAGCAACATCATCAAGGAGGTTTTCAACCTAAGCCTAATTACAACAACCAAGGTGGTTTCCAATAAAAGCAGCAATTCTTCACTAAACCACCGGGTTTCTCTAACCCACAAGCTCCTCAACAAAAACCTCAAGGAAGCTCTTCTTCTTCCAATGCTCAAGATCAAACGAACCAGTTGTCGAGACAACTTCTAGAGGGTCGAGGGAAGAATGCTATAGAGTTTGGGGTATTCAAGAAGGACATTAATGCCAAGACCAATGATCTACATGCTAAGATTGAAAGTATGANAAAGCAGCAATTCTTCACTAAACCACCAGGTTTCTCTAACCCACAAGCTCCTCAACAAAAACCTCAAGGAAGCTCTTCTTCTTCCAATGCTCAAGATCAAACGAACTAGTTGTTGNGACTGAAACTTGTGGAGAACCTTGCTCAGAGTAATAACAATTACGGAGATGATTATGAGCGGTCTGTAAGAGATGGTAGTGGTGACAATAGCTATAAGAAAGACTTGAAGTCGCTCGAAGACAAGTTAGACAAGTTCATACTCTCCCAGCAAGAAACGATCAACTTTGTTGGAGACACTCAAGAGGACTACCAACCTCAACAAGAAGTCTCTCAAGAGGAGTTGGCTTATGTTGGTAACCAAGGTTACAACAACTACCAACAACACCCAAGTCTCTCTTACCACAACACCAATGTGGCTAATCCATAAGACTAGGTCTACCCACCGAAGCAACATCATCAAGGAGGTTTTCAACCTAAGCCTAATTACAACAACCAAGGTGGTTTCCAATAAAAGCAGCAATTCTTCACTAAACCACCAGGTTTCTCTAACCCACAAGCTCCTCAACAAAAACCTCAAGGAAGCTCTTCTTCTTCCAATGCTCAAGATCAAACGAACTAGTTGTTGCGACAACTTCTAGAGGGTCAAGGGAAGAATGCTATAGAGTTTGGGGTATTCAAGAAGGACATTAATGCCAAGACCAATGATCTACATGCTAAGATTGAAAGTATGACCTCACACTTAAAAGCTTTGGACAACCAAGTTGCACAAATCACCTCTACATCAAAGCGACCAATGGGTCAACTTCCGGGTAAAACTGACACCAACCCCAAAGAGTACATCAATGATATCACACTAAGGAGCGGTAAGGAGTTACCTCCAACAGTTCTCATTGAGGACAATAAGAGGCAAGATGGGGGGGGGGAATCATTTCCATGGATGATGATGAAGTGATGGATGAGGACATTTTGGTTGAAAACCGACTCATGATAAGGTGGTTAATCCAAAATGGAAGGAAGCTAGTGAGGATTCTGCGCCAAAAGTGCCGGTTTTCGAACCACCACCTTACGAACCGAAGCTCCCTTTCCCGGGCCGATTTAAGAAGCAGTTGATGGAGAAGTATAGAGCTCAGTTTGAAGAACAGATGAAGGAGGTGCTAATCGCTATGCCTCTTATAGACGCTTTCATGCTAGTTCCTCACTACAGCAAGTTCGTAAAGAATGCAATTAAGAAAAAGTTGAAGACTTTAGAAGGAATGGTTACACTCTCACAAGAGTACAGTGCCATCATCCAGAAGAACAATTTTCCAAAGAAACTTGAAGATCCAGGGATTTTTACTCTTCCTTGTACTTTAGGACCATTTACTTTTGATAGATTCTTGTGTGATCTAGGTGTTAGAGTAAGCTTAATGCCATATTCCATTGCTAAAAAGCTTGGTTTCTTCTCTTTTAAACCTTGCAGGATCTCTCTGGTGCTGACCGATCGATCTGTAAGAGTGCCATTAGGAATGCTAGAGGATCTACCAGTGAGATTAGGGAATATTGAGGTTCTCACATATTTTTTCTTTTTAGAGATGGAAGAAGAACCTAAGCACCCGCTCATATTTGGGAGACCATTCCTAGCCACTGCAAGAGCCATCATCGATGTGAAGAAGGGAAAGATCAACCTACACTTAGGAAAAGATCACATTCAACAGTATGACATCAAGGAGATTATGAAGAAACCAACAATCGATGGTCAAGTCTTTTATGTGGAGACTATGGATGAACTCGCAGATGAATACTTGGAAGATTTAGCTGAAGAAGATTCTTTGCAACTGGCTCTCATAGTTCAACCTGATGAACTAAGGGCAATGAGAGCTGAGGTGGAAGAAATCAGATAGAGGCTCGATTCCCATGAATCTATTGAAGGCGGAGTTTTGTTCGAAGATCTATCTCAAAGGAAACAGTTTGGTGTTGATTCTCTCAAGTCTGAAGGAGAATATAGCAATGGTAAGTCTAGCCTTCATGAGGATTTGAGTGAGCTCAAAGCACCTAAGGTAGAACTAAAACCTTTACCCAAAGGTCTTCGGTATGTATTTCTTGGCTCAAACTCCACCTATCCAGTTATAGTGAATGATGTGTTGAGTGTTGATGAGGTTGATGCATTGGTTTGTGAATTAAGGAAGTTTAGAAAGGCAATAGGATATTCTCTAGATGATATTAAAGGGATTTCCCCGAGCTTGTGCATGCATAGAATTCATTTAGAGAACGAATCCAAGTCATCCATAGAGCACCAACGTAGGATAAACCCAAATTTAAAAGAAGTTTTTAAAAAAGAGATTCTAAAACTCTTAGGTGCGGGTATAAAATATCCAATTTCGGACAGCAATTGGATCTCACCAGTCCATGTAGTCCCGAAAAAGGGTGGTATTACCGTTGTTAAAAATGAAAAAATGAACTAATCCCAACCAGAACTATTACCGGGCACAGAATGTGTATTGACTACCGAAAACTCAACACTGCAACTAGGAAAGACCATTTCTTCCTACCCTTTATTGACCAAATGTTGGAACGATTAGNATGTTGGAACGATTAGCTAACCACCCATATTACTGCTTTTTGGATGGATATTCTGGATTTTTTCAAATACCCATCCATCCCCAAGACCAAGAAAAGACCACATTCACTTGTCCTTACGGCACATTCGCTTACAGAAGAATGTCATTTGTATTGTATAATGCCCCAGCCACATTTCAATGTTGCATGATGTCTATATTTTCGGATTTGATTGAGCATGTAGTTGAAGTGTTTATGGATGATTTTTTGGTCTACGGTTCTTCTTTTGGTGTGTGTTTGGCTAATATGTGCAGGGTACTAAAAAGGTGTGAAGAGACTCATTTGGTTCTTAACTGGGAGAAGTGTCACTTCATGGTTCGGGATGGTATTATTCTGGGTCATCGGATTTCAGAGGATGGTATTGAAGTTGACAGGGCAAAGATAGATGTGATGACTAGTCTTGCTGCACCGAATTCGGTTAAAGGAATTAGAAGCTTCTTAGGACATGTTGGGTTCTATAGAAGATTCATCAAAGATTTCTCTAAGGTTGCCAGGCCACTGAAGAGACTCTTTTGCAAGGAAGTAGATTTTCATTTTGATGAAGAATGTCATCCAGCATTCAAGAAGATCAAGCAAGAGCTTATAAGTGCTCCAATAGTGCAACCACCAGATTGGAGTTTACCGTTCGAGATTATGTGTGACGTAAGTGATTATGCCATTGGAGCGGTTCTTGGTCAAAAGAAAGACAAGAGACTCCATGTCATTTACTACGCTAGTAAGACACTGGACGACACTCAAGTGAAGTATGCCACGACCAAAAAAGAACTTCTTGCAATTTTGTTTTTTTTGCATTCGAGAAGTTCAGATCCTATTTGGTTGGCAAAGAAGGATGCCAAACCAAGACTCCTGAGATGGATCTTACTCCTTCAATAGTTTGATCTCGAGATTAAGGAAAAGAAAGGTATCGAGAATGGAGTAGCAGACCATTTGTCGAGGTTGAGAATTGAAGATGAGATACCAATAGATGATTCCTTACCCGAGGAGAATTGATGTCAATATCTCCAGTGATTAACAAATTAAACAATGCTGAAGATCCGGGTTACACCTTAGGTGAAGTTTCCGTTGCTGGATGGAACGAACCTTGGTATGCTGATATAGTTAACTATTTGGTTTGTGAAAAGGAACCGCAAGGTGTGGAAGGATACCAGAAAAAGAAGTTCCTGAAGGATGTTACAAGATATTATTGGGACGATCCCTACCTTTACACCTTGAATAAGGATGGGCTCTACAGAAGATGTGTAGCTGAGGAAGAAGTTTATGAAATCCTTCTACATTGTCATGGATCTTCTTATGGTGGGCACTTTGCCACTTTCAAGACGGTATTGAAGGTACTATAATCCGGGTTTTGGTGGCCGACAATGTTCAAAGACGCTCACACTTTCATCTCAAGGTGTGATTCATGTCAAAGAACATNCCTTTACACCTTGAATAAGGATGGGCTCTACAGAAGATGTGTAGCTGAGGAAGAAGTTTATGAAATCCTTCTACATTGTCATGGATCTTCTTATGGTGGGCACTTTGCCACTTTCAAGACGGTATTGAAGGTACTATAATCCGGGTTTTGGTGGCCGACAATGTTCAAAGACGCTCACACTTTCATCTCAAGGTGTGATTCATGTCAAAGAACATGGAACGTTGGCAAAAGGAATGAAATGCCACAAAACCCAATCATGGAGGTAGAGATCTTTGACGTGTGGGGGATAGATTTCATGGGACCGTTCCCAAATTCTCATGGAAATAACTACATCTTAGTTGTAGTAGACTACGTCTCTAATTTGGTGGAAGCCAATGCTAGTCCCACCAATGATGCTAAGGTGGTTTTGAAGATGTTTAAAAGCATCATATTTCCGAGGTTCGGGATACCGAGAGTAGTCATTAGCGATGGTGGATCGCATTTCATCAACAAGGTCTTTGAGAGCTTGTTGAAGAAACATGGGGTTAAGCATAAGGTAGCTACAGTGTACCATCCTCAAACAAGTGGCCAAGTGGAGGTTTCTAATAGACAAATCAAGGCTATCTTGGAGAAAACGGTTGGGACGACAAGGAAAGACTGGTCCATCAAGCTTAATGATGCCTTATGGGCATATAGGACCGCTTTCAAAACTCCATTGGGGACCACTCCATTCAATCTCCTCTATGGTAAATCTTGCCTTCTCCCTGTGGAGTTGGAGTACAAAGCCATGTGGGCAGTGAAGTTGCAGAACTTCGATATCAAGAGTGCTAAGGAAAAAAGGGAATTTCAACTTGAGGAACTAGACGAGATTAGTCTTGAAGCCTATGAGAATGCAAGAATCTATAAAGAGAAGACTAAATTTTTTCACGATAAAAAGATCATCAACAAGGAGCTGGAGGTTGGTGATCAAGTCTTACTCTTCAATTCGAGGTTGAAGCTTTTTCCTGGAAAGTTGGAGTCAAGATGGTCCGGACCTTTCAAGATCAAGGGCATTCGTCCTTATGGAGCATTAGTGCTAAGTGGTAAAGACGGGAAGGAATTTACCATCAATGGACAAAGAGTGAAGCGGTACTTAGCGAATGAAGTCATTAACGAAAGAGATTTAGTGTCTCTTTCTGAACCACCGCAAGCCTAGGCAACGGCAAAGTCAAGCTTAGTGACTTTAAACAAGCGCACTTGAGAGGAAATCTCATGTTATCCTTTGTACATATCCTTTATTTACTTTATTTCTATGTTTTTAATAATGTTTTTGAGTGATTTGCCCCTATTTTATACTTTGGTGAGTGTTTAGAAGCACGTACTTGGCTCGTTTGGACTTTACGTTGGAAAAAGGCTGAGGACAAAATTCTGGAGAAAAGTATCAGCCAAACCAGCCGATACTATGTGGCCGATACATCAGTATCGGACCACATGTATCGGTTAGCCCAACCGATACGAATGATGACCAAAGAATACTGGATAGGAATGACCGATACAGTGTGACCGATACAGTGTGGCCGATACTCATGTATCGGTCCACACGTATCGGTTGCAAGGAGGCCGATAATGTTGTACCTAGAGGTAAGTATCGGCCGATACAGTTTTCAAAGCAATTGTATCGGTCATGTCGACCGATACACATGGCCGATACATGCCGAATTCTAACAAATCTTGGTTTTTAATTTCGGTTTTCATCCAAAATTTCTTCGGTTTAAACCGGTTTAGGTCCGATTTTTAAAGCTCCTTACTCTTCTTCTCCTCTTTTTCATCGACAAAATAACTTCTAAAAGAAAGCTCTCAACTTCCTTCAACTTCTTCTTTGATTCAACTCATTCCTCTTTGAAACTCTTGGAATTCGATTCGATTTTTACTAGTTCTAGAGTAATCCCTGCTCTTTTCCATCCCAATCAAGCTAAGGTATGATTCTCAACATCAATTTTCGGATTCACTATTCACCCAAGAGACAAAAATCACTTTTCTCATGATTTATGGTTGATTTTTCCTTTTTAGGTTTAGATTATCATTGGGTAGTGGTTCTTTGATGATTTTGGTTGTTTATTAGACTCTAATTTGACAAAATTTTAGGATTTGGAATTTAGGGTTCTTGAGAATTGTTGTAGAAAAATTTGGGAGAATTTTTTGATTGTGGTTTCTAGACTTTCTAAGAAGTGTTTTCATACTTATTCATGTGAATTATTCGATATTCAAGAGTTTTACACCATGAATTCATTGATTTTTCTAAATTGAGAAATTTATGGAATTAACTTATGAATGTGAGTTGAGGATGGTTTGTGATGATATGTTCCTATGCCATGGATTATTAATAGATTGTAATTGAGAGTGGTTTTTATGTCTTGGTTTAAATACCAATGTATGGAAGGTAAGTCTCTTTTGATGACTTTGTAGATACATCATGTCTACTCAGCAATATATTAGGAAAGAAAAAGGAAAGAATATCGCTAAACCAAAGACGAAAGCGGACAAATCTGTACCACCCATTGTGAGAAGCTCCGGTGGACCGGTAATTCAGGATCCGTCCGAAACGTTTTGGGATGAACTTTCTGCTAGAACTCGTCCATGCCAACCCATTTCTGAAGACTCGTCAGACGAGGAAATGCTTGAGCAAGATGAAGAAGAGCTTGAGTAGGGTTCCGAAGAAGAAGAAGAACCACATGAGTTTGGTCCACCACTTACCAAAAAGAGAGCCTGTGGAGAAGGTGGATCGAAAGAACCATCTATCAAGGATAGATTCGATCGGTTGATGAAGATGACGTTTGTCTCAACCCACTTTCCCGACGTTGACACTCTATCCGCTTTGGGTATTGAGGACGATGTCCAGCAAATCATGAAAGGAATGGGTATCGAGACAATGCTTGAAAAGAAGTTTTAGGGTTACAAGCGTAACATTTTTTTGTTCTTAGCCTCGCTGGAGGTTGACGGGCGTAACGAATGGATAAAATTTTTGGGTTGGAAACAAAGACAACATCGCTACACCTTTGGTCAGCTTGAGGAGATTTATGGGTTCTCGGCTAAAGGAAGACGAACATGTGTCAAGGTTCAAGAAGAAACCAACCTTTTCTGGCGAACACTTGGTTCAGAGAGGTTCTTTGCTGGAAGAACGAAAAGTGCGAATATCCGCTATCCTGCGGTGCGGTACGTGCACAAGATTCTCACCCACTATATCTTTGGTAGGAAAGAAGCGGGTTCCATTCTTGATGACGAATTTCAGTTAATTAAGTTCGGGATTGCTAAGTTCGTGGAGAATTATTACCGAGACGAGAACTACTTTGCAAATTTGGAGGAGGATCGCCCAAGTTCATTGAAGCTTTTCTTGAGTCATTTGCTGGGGATTCAAGAATGGGCATGCAAATGTAAAGATAATAAACCTCATATAACTATCGGTGGTTGGATCACACCAATATTCAAGAGGTACAAGCTTAAGTGTGAACCCAAGAGTGAGGAACCGAAGCTGATGGATGTGCACTATCTCGATCGTCTTGGATTCTTAGCTGGGAAGCATGAGGATAAGTTCGCTTATAGGTACTACCCGAGACATGGGGAAGTCCGAACAGCTTTGCTACCAAACCAAGAGATCACTCGCTTGGCGAACAACTGGGATAACATAAGGTTCAAACCGGCACCAAGGGACTATTATGATTCGGCTGCTGGGCCGCCACTAGACCCTATCATGGTTACCAAGAAGAGAGCAACTAGAGCTCCGAGCCCCCCTCATCATTGCCCAACCCATGAATGGGAGGAAAGACCAGTTTATGGTCAGGCTCGCTATTACCAGCCGCTTCCTAACCACCCGATTCAACCGGGTCCGTTAAGGGACATCTATTCGGCTTATCACAATTTGAGTCGCTAGAGAATGTACCAAGATCGCACTTTGAAGAAAGTGGTTGCCGAGCTTCGAAGCTTGAAGAAGTTGGTCAAAAAGAGATTTAGTTGTGCGAGTTGTGGATCCCACAACACTATCGACCCTCAAGGACCGAGGCGTTTAGACTTGGTTGTTCATGAAGAAGGATCTTCAACCAGGACACAACCATCTGAGAGTGAGACGCATCCCATGCGTCCTCCATCACTCCCACGTCCACACCCGCAGCGGTACAAGCGCCAACCTCCTCCACCTACTTCCGACAATGAGTTCCCTACTTTCTCTTCGGACGATTACTGGGACAACGATTCTGACCACTATTAGGTACACCTGTTTCCTTTTGTATATATTGCATTTAGTTTTGATTTCTTTTTCTTTTTGTCCCTTTCTCCGACTTTTATTACACACAGGGACCGTGTGATTTAAGTTTGGGGGAGGGACCGTAGCTAATATAGTTTCGATTTCTTTTCTTATCATGCATCATTTGCATTGTAAATAGTTAAGGTTTTCAAAAAACAAAACAATCGAAAAATTTTTAAATTTCAAAAAAAAAAAAAAAATGCATTTAGTTTCATTTTGTTTAGTTTGCATCATATGCATAGGGAACTAATGATGATTGTGCCTTGCAAAGCCTAAGTTCTAGCCTTTTGAATTAGCATCTAAAGTGTGATGGATGGGATTGAACCTACTAGCAGTCTCGAAAAGTCTTGAAGTTCATGTATTGAATCTTGATATTTGAAAATCCATTGGTTTAGTCTCGAAGCCTGCTAGTTCTAGATTGTCTTCATAACTATTTGGACCTAACTTGAATTGCTAATTAGCTTGCTTGAATGGTATCTTTATGTGGTTTAAGGCTTAAAATTTTTTGTAACGGTTTAGTAACCCAAAAGCCCAAACACTTGTGGCTAAACCGGTCATTCTCATCTTAGAATGATTTCTTTCTCCACTGTGAAACCCAATTACCCAAGTTACTTGTGAGTTTCTTTTCTTTAGTGATTGATTGGTAAAAACTCAAGAGTATAAGGGGCGACAACTTACGATTTCCATTTAGCTAGCATTTAGGATGGATAGCTAGGATCGGAAAATGTTAGTTTGATGGGTTACATTTCAAAAAGAGGATGTTCGGGAAGATAAAGAAAAAAAAAGTGATGAGTTTGATAAAAGAGAATCTCCACTGGACTAGGAAATGGAATGAAAAGAATGAAATCCCTAAGTTTTAAGAAATCAAAATAAAAGCTCTAAGTTGAATAACAAAGAAGGCTAGACGAAAAATAAAGAAAAAAATGAGAAAGAATAGCCTAAGATATCAAATGGTAAAAAAAGGGGAGCTAGTGTAATTTGAGATGACCTCAGGGAAGTGAAGATAAGTCTAGTGGAGGAATATTTGAAGCCTAAGTGAGAAAGGAATGAAAAAGGTTGTTTTGGGTTGGGAAGTTTAACTTTAAAAGAGATGGTTAGAATCATTGAATAATGGGTAGAATAAGACATGGGCTTGGGAAGTTTAGGAATGGAAATCAAAAGTTGTATCCCTCAATTGCCTTTTGTCTCGTTTTGATTTTGCTAAATCAGTCACTCCCTTTTGAGTGATAACCCATTGATTTGAGTGTGAACTTTCTCTTCTTGCATTGGAAACCCCTTTCAACCTTCCCAATTAAACCCATTAAGATCATCATTTGAGAATGCTTCACTTGAGAAATTAATTGAATGTAGGAAGATAATCCGGACTAGATAGGTGGATCACTTACCTTTGGTAATAGGACGGATAGTGAAGATACATGAATGATTTGATGAGTAGAGATGTTGGTTCGGGATTGATGATGTATCATGTTTTAGATGTTAGTTCACTAGGCTTTAGCTTAATCTTTTGGCTCTGAGTTTCCCATTTTCAAACCTCTTTCGCTTACTTTCCTTTGCGGTTTGCTTGAGGACAAGCAAAGGAAAAGTTTGGGGGAGTTGATGTATTGCGTTTTTAACCAAATTCGGCAACAATTTAGTTCTCATTTTAGCTAGGTTCACTTGCATTTAGATTAGTTTAGGTTGCATTTTGCATTATATTGCATATTTCAGGTGCCTAAGGTGGATGGAGCTGAACCGGAGCAAAACCGAGAAGAAAGGAGTCAAAAGGAGCGTAAAGAAGCAAACCAGACACTTGTACCGGCCACTTGTACCGATGGGACTAGGCCGATACAAGTTCCAGGAAGAGTGGACCGATATGCTTCAACCGATACACCCGTATTGGTTGGGGTGTATTGGTTGAAGTCAACCGATACCAAAGACTAAGAAACCATACCGGGAATCATTGACCGCTACACCTGGTCCGATACAGGTGTATCAGCCAGTGTGTACCGGTTGCACATCGACGATCTCGTTTTCAAGCAGTCTGTACCGGCCAGTTTGGCCGATATCGACGACCAAAAAAAGGGGAAAATGACTTTTGTTTTAAAGACTAATAAAAACCTAGTTTGTATTATCCATCTTTTTATCAAAAATTCTCTGTAAACCTTTGATCTATTTTGAAATTTGATTTAGTTGTTTGATTTCTTGTTTTCAATTCATTGTTTGTTTGATTTCTTTCATGGGTAAACATAGTTCTAATCTTGGAATTTGTGTTTTCCTCATGAATAGTGAGTAGTTCCAATAAGAAAATGGGCAAGGTAGATTAGGGTGATTAGATGGTGAAATTAGATGTTTAGGTCTTAAAATTCTGAATTCCTCATGCAGTAGATGTTCTTAATACTAGATTTAACCTGATCAATTGAATCTAGATCATAAAAAAATTATTGCCCGAAAGGTGTTCGATAGAATTCCTGAATCTTCGAAAGAAGAGGCTGATGATGACAATCTCTCCTTGTCCCGGCAGGAGGAAAATTGTATAGATGACGCTTTAAAAGAATCATCTAAGGGACTAGTTGTGTCAACCATAAGGAAAATTTGAACAGCCACCAAACCATAAATCCGGCATGTGAATCCAACATATAAAATCAGAAGATTAACACAATGAAAGCCCTGAAACTTAGCATCATAATCACCATACCAATAATAAACTTCACAACCACCCCTCTTAAGAAGAATACTAGTTAACTTATATTCAACAAGACCCAAAATAATCAAGTTATGATACCGCAAGTCTCGATTAATTCGGTAATGTTTCGAACAAGAGAATAGCTTAGAGAGTGCATGAAAACTTTGGGGATTTGAATAACCTTTCCTGTGAGGTATCCGAGCTGCTAATAATCTGAAACTTCCCGACACAATAGCTTGAGCAACATAGAAGATCTGAGACAGTCTGGTAGAGACAAAGACTCTTCTAGCAGAGGCATATCTTAAGACCAAACTTTGAAACAAAGAAGGCTTAGAGCTGGCTTCTGTATAAGATGAATTCGAGAATCTATCTCCAACAAAACCCGGTCTGGTCCATGAATCTCCTTTGCAACCGACAATACCGTGGCAGAGGCAAAGAGTTTTCACGAGACCCGAACCAGTACATTCACAAGACATCTTCACCGATGAAATTTGAGAGCATAACAGAATTATCTCCTCATGAAAAAGCCAAATGTCGTGCAGTTCTGTAAGCCATGGAGCCTGTAAGGTGCAGATCTGCAAGTCTTGGTAGCTGAGCAACGGTTTTGAGTGAAGACACAGGCCTCGGAGAAGGAAAGGGCGCAAGGCGAATCAAGAATCTTGGTTCGTGACAGAAAGACACGCCGGAAAAGGACCTTGAAGATAGGTAAAGTCGAGAGAGGCCCGACATTGCTACAGCAACTTGACCGGATAAGGTAGTGTAGCACCAAAAGTTGATTTGAGAGAAACGCGAAATCAGAGATGAAGAGACTAAGTCGAAGACGGAAATCAGGTGGCTGGTCCGACGCCGACGAGCTCCAGTTCCGCCGGCGTCGGAGATGTTCATGTTGAGCAAGCGGCGCTCTGTTTAGAGAGAGTATTAAAGCCCATTGCGGTTTCTTCTTTTCTGAAATTTCGTATACAATATTAGAACATCCTAGCCTCTATTATAATCATTACGGTGAGCATTCTGATTTTTGTTTCGGTTTGTTCTGTTCTTGATTTTTTTTCTCCCAACATAATTTTGGTTTGGTTTGGTTTGGTTCGACACTCGGTTTTTTCAGTTTAATATTCATTTTTAAAATTTGGTTTCTTTCGATTCAAAAATTTAAATATATTTTGGTTCGGTTGAATTTTGGTTATTATTCTGTTTATTTTAGCACATATGATTCGGTTGATGTAGTATAAATAATAAATTTGTTTAGTTAATTCAGTTTGTTATTGCCGAATTGAAGTGAACTGAACCGAAAATTGAACCAATCTTCATTCATTTTTTTACATTATTTGTCTTTTTTTTAGTGGTATAGTACAATCTTCATCAATGTCTATAAATTCACAAATCATAATAGTATATGTTAGTCAATTATATTTTTACCAAAATAGTATTTATATACAAATAAAATATTATACAAATAAAATATTAATTTTATTTATTAGAGTTGCACAATTTTTTTTTTATTAGTTAGTATATAGTTAGTATATTAACCCGGACCTTTCGGTTAATCTGGATCGCGGTTTAACCATGTGGGAATGAGTGGGAATGAGAGAGAAATTTGCACTACTACACTATATATATATAGAAGGTACCATTATTTCTTTATCTTCCTATGCATTTATTCCTTTTCTTCTTCCTTTTGTTTTTTCTTGACAAAATGCAGAACGCGACATTCAATTTACAGGATAATGGTGAAAGTAAGTATGAATCTTAATTTGATTTTTGTTTTGTGTTTTGTCACTATAATTGACTAATTTTTGTAAAAATATTATATGAAGCTGTTTTAGGTCCAATGTTTCACACATCAACGATGCAGTGGTTCACTGCCACTGAAGTTACTACAATCATGGAGAATATAGCTCATTTGCCTTTATGCGGTGTCAATCCGGATGACGTCAGACTATACTTACTTGACACGAGAAGTTACCGTGACCATCCGGGAACTAGAATGATAAGAAGATCTAAGATGTCAGAAAATGAAAATCTCATCAACTATTGTGTGAGACGATCTATGTTGGATCCAACACTCTGGACACGTGTACACAGAAACTTCCAGAGGTGAATTTCTTCTATACAAAAATTTGTTTATAACTGAAGTCTTGATTGATTAATTAATTTGTTTATGCAGGTTCGGCGAATATGCATTGGTGCACTGCCGTCGTGTGTAAGGTAACAATTTGAAATGGTTTTTGTTGTTAAGACAATTTTAATCTAAGTAGGGTTTTAAAGAAGTGGTTTTTTAAGAAAATCTTGACCTGAATTCTTCATCGGGTCATAGGTTTTACTAGCTCGACCGCATATCCGGGTCATATTTCAAAACACTAGGTAAAAGAAATGTTAGACAAAAAATAAAAATAACAAATTAAGAAAATAAGAAAAAAATAAAGACAACTGCGTGTGGAAGAGAAGGAAATTTGTATGAATGCAGTATCACTATATATATAAGCTATAATTATATTTCTCCTCCTCTGCATTTTCTTTCTCCTCTGCATTTTGTTTTGCTTCTTCTTCGTTTTGTTTCTTCTTGACAAGATGCAGAATAGAGTATTCAATCTACATGAGGGTGAAGGTAAGTGTGAAGCTCGATTAGTATGGTTTTTGTTTTTTGTTTTGTCACAACCTTCTGTTTATACGACTAATTTTTAAAAATATTACATAAAGTTGTTGATGCGGTGGTTCACCGCCGCTGAAGTGACTACAAAATGGTTGGACTAAAAAAGTTTCATACAAAAAAAGTTAAACAAAATGTTATAACTTTAAATATTGGTTTAGATTTTTAACTACAAAATAATGTTTATTGAAACAAATAATTTTATTGAAAATAATTATGAAATTTGTCCAAATACTGCACGTAGTTTGGAAAGAAACTAATAACATTAACAACAATTATAATTTATCATCTACATTTTCTTATGTTTTATGTACAAATCATTTTTTTCTTATGTAGTTTTTAGATTTAATGAAAGAAACTATTTTCGAACAAACTTTTTAGTATGTATTTTTAAGTAGTTAGTTGATATCTTTTACTTTTTATTATTTTATATATTTAGATACACATGATTTAATTTTACGAAAAACTTACTATGAAATTATTTATTAAAAAATTCAATACAACTAATTTTGTAACTTTTGATAAATACATTATAAAAACCATATTTTCATGCATTTTCAAAATTTAATAGAATTATTTTTTTCATATTCACATCTTTCAAAAATATTAGACATTATTTGATTGCATAATAATGTATTTTATTCAACAAAGTAAATTATTAAAAATCATTTTTGGCTAATCTCCGTTGGGTTGCTTGTTAGTTCAAATATCCTCTCAATTTAAAAAATTAACGAAGAAATAATAATTACTTTAAAACAAACAAATGAGTTTACGATGTATAATATACAATTTTAAAAATTTTGGAGTTTATATACTTTACTTTGTAATTGTTGAATATTTGATATGTTAATTAGTTATGTTGCGTTTCAGTTTAAAAATTTTTATTTATACTTTAAGATTGATTTTATTGGTAAATTTTGATTTATAATTTATAGCCATTGATTTATATATAAAAAAATTACTCGTGAAATTAGTATTATTTTTTCTCATTTGTTGAGTGTAGTTTATTTTTTGTTTAATTTTATGATATATTAAAAGATGATGACATGATTTTTCATATTTATATAAATGTATAATATGTAGTAAATGTGTTATTAATAAATTAATTCACTAAAATATGTAAATGAAAATTTAAATCCATGTGATAAAGTTGTTCGAGGAGGAGAGAGTAAAAAGTAATATATATATATATATATATATATATATTTTTAGACACGCACATGATATAATTTTAATAAAAAACTATGAAATGATTTATTGAAAGAATTCAATACAACTAATTTTGTAAATTGTGGTAAATAAATTATAAAAAGTAAAAACCATATTTTCATGCATTTTCAAAATTTAATTAAAAAATTTTACTTTAATTTTTTCATATTCACACTATTCAAAAATATAGACATGATTTGCTAGCACGGTAATATATTTTATTCAGCAAAATATTTCAAATCGTTTTTTGCTAAACTATGTTGCTCGTTAGTTCAAATATCCTCTCAAATTTTTAAAATTAACAAATAAATAATACTTACTCTAAAACAAACAAATAAGTTTACCATGTGTAATATACAATTTACAAATTTATGGTTTATATACTTCATTTTATAATTTTTTGAAAATTTGATATGTTAATTAGTTATGTTGCGTTTTAGATTAGAATTTTTTATTTATACCTTAAAACTGAGCTTGTTTGTTAATTTTAATTTATAATTTATAGCCATTGATTTATTTTAAAAATATTACTCATGAAATTAGTATGATTGTTTCTCCTTTGGTGAGTATAGGTTTTTTTAGTTTGTGATATATTAGAAATAATGACATGATTTTCATATTTATTTCATCATTACCTATGTATATAAAAGTGTATTATTTATATAAATGTATAATATGTAGTTAATGTGTTACTTAGAAATTAATTCACTAAACTATGTAAATTAAAATTTAAATGCATGTGATGAAGTGGTTAAGGAGGAGAGAGTATAAAGTAATATATAGAATTTATATATTTAGATACACACATAATATAATTCTAATAAAATTTTATGAAATGATTTATTGAAAAAGAATAAATATAATTAATTTTGTAAACTGTGATAAATAAATTGTATTGACAAAAATTATAAAAATCACACGTTCATGTATGTCCAAAACTTAATAGAAAATTATACTTTAATTTTTTCATATTCACACATTTCAAGAATATTAGACACTATTTGGTATCGCGGTAAGATATTTTCTTCAACAAAATAAATGAGTGAAAATCATTTTTTTCTAACCTCCGTTAGGTTACTCGTAATTCAAATATTTAAAAATTAACAAAAATAATAATTAATCTAAACCTAGCAAATGAGTTTACGATGTGTAATATACAATTTACAAAATTTTGAAATTTATGTACTTCATTTTTGTAATTGTTGAATATTTGTTATGTTAATTAGTTATGTTGCGTTTTAGTTTATATTTTTTATTTATACTTCAATTTTGAATTTGTTGATTTAAGCAAATTTTGGGATGCATAATTTTTCTTGTTTTCTTCTTGATTTTCTAGGGAATATAGAATCACACTCCACAGTACCGTGGATCTATCTTCAATCAAAGAAAATATGTGGTGGCATTTGTTTGGTTTTGATTTAGGGCCTCATTGGTTGCAGTTGTGGTTTTTTTGTGCTGTAAAAATTTGGCTGTAGATTTTGTTGTTGTGGCTTTACATTTTGTTGATGTGAGATTTTTGGATGCAGAATTGTGACTTTAATTTTTTAAAATTAAAGCATGATTGGACAACTTTGTGATGTAGGTTATTTTTATGTTTAATCATAAAAATTAACATTGACAAACAAAATAAATAACAAAAAAACTTAATCATAAAAAATAAGAATTAATTAGAGAAAAATAAAAAATAAACACATTACATTATTATATTTATACGATTTATATATATGTATATATATAAACAAAAAATTAGAATTAACTAGAGAGAAATAAAAATAAACNAAATATATATATATATATATATATATATATATATATAAAATAACAAAAAAAATTAATTATGAAAAACTAGAATTAATTAGAGAGATGTAAAAATAAACACATTTTATTATTATATTTATAAGATATATATATATATATATGTATATATATATATACAAAATAAATAGAAAATGAAAGAGGAGAGAGAAAAGAGGGAAAACAAAAAGATAAGTGCTTCGAGATATTAACTTTCTACACCCAAAATTAAACAAAATCCAATATATTGTCTGTGATAAAAAATAGAAAATCGACCACTTGATTGGTTATAAAAAAATTATATTTAACTATAAAAAACTTTTACAATAATAACCAATCAATCATGCCCTTAAAACTAACATAATTGATAATGTATGGAGAGTAATAAACAAATCAAAGATTTGTTTTAACACAACAAATACGTATTTATTAAACTCAATTTGCTTGATCTCTTTACAAAGACTCAACCCAAATAGGTTTTACACAATCTTATACTCTATCAGATTGTCACCTAAAATTTAATAAAACAACACCTCACTCAATCACTCAACACGTGATTCTCACAGAGGCTTAAGAACACTCACCGACACAACACTTTGTTTTTCCGAGAGTTGAATCAAGAAACCTAGCCAAGATAAAGAGCAAAAGTGTTAACCCTAACTAACCACTTTTCTCTTTATTTATACACTCCCCAAAACCCTAAGGAATATTTCCTTTTTCCTAAAACTCAACCGAATCTTCTTTTCATTCCCAAATATCTTCTACCAAGATATTCTCGCAATACCTCTTTCCTTGTTTTGATCTCCCAAACCGAAACTTCTAAAAGATCTTCATCTCAGCGTATATCTTGTTTCAAGATCTTAACCACCATATTTCCTCAAGATCTTCTTCACATAATATCCGCTTCAATGTTCGTTGATCCTCCATCAGCTCTCTGATTTCATCAGCTCCCTGATTAAGTCTGCAACAGTCTTCTGATTCTATCATCTCCTTGATTGCAGACTTTCAATCTCTCCCTTTTTGACTTGATGTCATAACCAAGCATTTCCAAATACCTGTAAAAACATAAGCACAACACCAAAGCACAAACATATATACAGGGAGTATATCCGACATGTTCGAAAGACTCAACTTTCACACACAAGGTAACTTAGATAAATTCATTTCAAAAACATTCAGATAAAAGGTTCAAAAACATAAGGACCAAGTTTTTGCAAACACAAGAACAAATCAAAAAGAAATAAAAGCAACAGCTCTCATTCTCTACTCCCCCTAAATTTTGTGTTCCCCTAATCAGAGTCAGTTTCCTCATCATCTTCATCCTTTTCTCCCCCTGCTTGTGTGACATCATGTGAAAAACAACCAACAATAATCAAGACAAAATAAGTTACACAGAACCAAGAGACTTACCTGCAGCCATTGCATCCTCAAGCAGCTGAATAGCACTGCGCATTGCCTTCCGCAGACGATAGACAGTAGTACTGTCATCCCTCTTGACCTTGACCTTGACCTTGACAGCAGGCTTGGACTTGGATGCACGTTTCACAACAGCCTTCTGTTTGGGGGCTGGAATAGGGACAAAATTTTTGCTTTCCTTGCGACTTACTTGCTTGACTGTGCTTGGTTCTGCAAGTGTGATAGGGTAGCATGTACCAATGGTGAAACTGGATGCTGAGAGTTAATCAAGTGGTTGATCAGTCGAGGAAATGGGTGACAGAACTTGGAATATGGAGTCTTAGCATGATTCACCATGTGCTCAAAGATCAGGTTTCCCAAGTTGAACCCAATCTTGTTGACTATCTTGTAGACGACATCCCTCTCTTGAACTGTATATATCCATCATTCTTAGATGGATACCAATTTTGACTACAGATCTTGTACAACTCACGCAGGTCATCCTTCACCTGGCCACTAGAGAAACCTGTCCACTTGCAAATTGAACCACCACTGAGAAAAGATGCCAAATTTTCAGGAGTTACAACAATAACTTGAATACGGCTATGCACATCATCAACTTCAGCTAGACCAAACAGAGAGTTAATTTGCACCGGGGAAAACACATATGTCCAACCTCTGACATGAACATCTAGCACATGATTATCATCATACCCAGTTGGAAAATTTGCATAAAATTCCCTGACTAATTCCTCATCATACTCCCTCAGATCTGTTACCGTTCTTAACAGCCCTGCCTCAGAAATCCAGTTGCTAATTGAACTATCAGGTACCAGTGTTACCTCTGTTTCTTCAAGACACTCTTTCCTCAAAATCAGTGAGTACCTTTGTGCAACCGTTTTGTCAGTGAACCGGGTATGATCAAATCAGATGATTTTGCTTTCTTTCTTGGTTTCTTGGCTTCACTTTCCTTTTTGATCACAGTCTCCTTTCGCTTTTGCAGTCTTGATGTTCTTTCAGACGGTTGAGTGTCCTCTACCACCATTACATCATCATCTTCAGATGTAGCTCTGGTCACGTCTTGCATAGGTGCATCAATAGACGATTGTATCGGAACAGGCTCCTGATTGACAACAGGGGTCTGTTCACCTTCGTCACCTTGCATCGGTTCATCTTCCTGTAGATCAGGCACTTGATGCGGAGTGAATATGGGATCTTGAGGTTAAGACTGTTCATCTCCTGTTTCAGAAAACAGAGATCTGCTTGGGAGCCCGAACGCAAACCATGGCGGACAATAGACTGACAGTGTCCTGCAAGCATTCTCAGCAGGTTGAAGATCATCAGTTGCATGCAGAGAGGTTTCGTACACAGTTTCGGTTGGAGGAGAATCTGCCATTGATGATCTTGCTTGCACAGGGGTTGCTGATTGTGGAGCTCCAATTTGTTGAAGAACCCGTTGAAGGTCACCAAGAAATTGTTCCATATTCTCCATTTTTTATTTAAGCTTTGAGAAAAACCTAGGTCGAACTAATGAAGAAGAGGAAACAGAAACAACAAAGGAAATTAAAAAGATTTGAAACGATTTGATTTTCCTTATCCTTTCAACTCCCTTTCAAGTGCTTCCTTGAATCTCGCAACCGCCTTCCACTACTTTCCTCTTTTCCATTAAATGGGCATTTTGGCCTGTAACACTTAAGCACACATAAAATAGTTCGACCCAATTTAAGATGAAACTATATGCCACTCAATAATCAAGGTTCTAATTTTCAGCATTTTATGACATATTCCAATCATGAGAAGATGCATGAGTGACCCAGATATGCAATTTTAACCATGTTTGAGCAGTTTCATCAATAAGTTGCCAGAAAGAAATTTATTTTTAGAAAGCATAAGTCATCTCAGCCGGCTGTTTATCAGAATAAGTTTAGACACGAGCTTGATTATGCCATTTTGCCAGTTGTTCATACCTCTGTTTGGTGACACTGTGACTAGACTTTCACTCTGTCATGCCTTTATTCTGATCTTATCTCAAATCTTTGTTCACAAGTATCATTCTTCAGGCAGCTGGTATTTCCTTTGAAGAGTCATTTTGTTTTTTCTTTATTCGACTAATTTTTCAGTTTGATCATTACAAGTGATTTAGTTACAGATGTATCACTTGACTTCTCAACATCTGTATGTGAAATTTTTTTTTCTTTTCACACTCAATCACCTAGCTCTTTGACTTCCTGGTATGATTACTTATTGCCCGTTAACATTGATCATTTCAGAACGGCATGACAGGCAACTGTTTTTCACATAGTACAACACAAACATCCCTCTGAATTTCCTGTAACTTTGTGCAACATTAGCTCGTTTACATGTCAATAAACAATTCCTTACACATACGAACCAATCTAGACATCACAAACACCGATAGCTTTTCGTAAATTAATAAAGCGATTAAAATCCAAGGCTTTAGTGAATAGATCAGCAAGTTGTAAATCAATGCTCACATGGTCTATTGCAATCAGTTTCTCCTCAATCAATTCCCTGATGAAATGATGTCTAATATCTATATGCTTGGTTCTAGAGTGTTGAACTGGGTTCTTAGCTATATTAATGGCACTTTTATTATCACACAAGATTAATAAATAGTCAGATTCAGTACCATAATCAGCTGTCATTTGTTTCATCCACAAGAGTTGCGTGCAACAGCTTCCCAGAGCTATGTACTCAGCTTCCGCTGTGGACAATGAAACACAGTTATGTTTGCGACTGTGCCAGGAAATCAGATTGTTCGCCATGAAGAAACATCCTCCACTTGTGTTATGTCTATCATCTAAGGATCCTGCCCAGTCGGCATCACAGTATCCAACCAGACTCCTGTTTGTATCTCTTGTAAAATGGATCCCAAGGTTAGATGTTCCTTTCACATACCTGATAATTTTCTTCACATCTGCTAAATGAGACACTTTTGGTTGTATTTGGTATCTGGCGCAAATGCCCACTGCAAAACACAGATCAGGTTTGCTAGCCGTGAGATAGAGCAAGCTTCCAATCATCCCCTTGTAAAGCTTTGGATCCACATCTTCTCCTGATTCATCTCGTGATAGCTTGTCATTAGTTCCCATTGGATTTTTTGCATCCTTGCTACTTTGCATTCCAAACCTTGTCACCAAATTTCTTACATAAGTGCTTTGAGTGACAAAAATTCCTTCCTTGGTTTGCTTTACTTGTAAGCCAAGGAAGTAGGTCAACTCCCCACACATGCTCATCTTAAACTCCTTAGTTATGCTCTCAACAAATTCTTTCACTAATATGTCCTTTGTAGCCCCAAAGACTATGTCATCAACATAGATCTTAACGATAATCAGATCATTGTTTTCTCTTTGAACAAACAAGGTCTTATCCACTGATCCTCGTTCATAGCCTTGATTAGTAAGAAAGGTTGTCAATCTCTCATACCACGCCCTGGGAGCTTGTTTCAACCCATACAGTGCTTTCTTGAGTTTGAAAACAAATTTAGGATGTTGTGAGTCCTCAAACCCTTTTGGTTGTTCCACATAGACCTCTTCTTGCAAGATCCCGTTTAGAAAAGCACTCTTTACATCCATCTGATGTAACTTGAATTTCAATGCACATGCCATTCCAAACAGGAATCTAATTGACTCAAGTCGAGCAACATGTGCAAAGGTTTCATCAAAATCTATTCCTTCTACCTGAGAGTATCCTTGTGCAACCAATCGTGCCTTGTTTCTTACAACATTTCCTGATTCATCAATCTTGTTCTTGAAGATCCACTTAGTTCCCACCACATTTGAGTTTTCTGGTCTTGGAACTAAATCCCAAACATCACTTCTCTTGAACTGGCTCAACTCTTCCTGCATGGCTGATATCCAAAAATCATCACACAATGCTTCTTTATGATTCTTGGGTTCAACTACGGATACAAATGCTGAAAACATGATAGAATCAGATAGTTGACCAGATGCCAGTTGTTTGGAATCAATATGTTTTCCTCTTGTAACCTTCTCTCCCTGAATCTCACCAATCACATCTTGTTTGGAGTGATTCCTGTGTACTTGCATAGTGGAAACAGGGTGTGATGCGGTTTGAACATTGGCACTGAGAGACACATCAGCATTCTGTTCTGAAGAGGTAGATTCAGCTATCTTATGAATCATCATTCTGGAAGATGAGTAATCGTCAAACACCACATTAATAGTTTCCTGAACCATGTTGGTACGCTTGTTAAACACCCGGAATGCCATGTTAGTGCCTGAATATCCTAGAAAGAACCCTTCATCACTTCTGGAATCAAACTTACCTAGTTGATCTTTGTCATACAGGATGTAGCAGATACAACCAAACACGTGAAAGTAACCCAAACTGGGTGTCTTTCCTTTCCACATCTCATACGGTGTTTTATTGGATCCTTTGCGTACATACACTCGGTTGATGATGTAGCAAGCAGTGTTAATTGCTTCAGCCCATAAATGTTTAGCAACTTGATTTCCATGCAACATTGCTCGAGCCATTTCTTGCAAGGTTCTATTCTTCCTTTCCACAACCCCATTTTGTTGAGGTGTTCTGGATGCTGAATATTGATGCACAATACCCTGATGTTGACAGAAAACATGAAACAAATCATTTTGAAATTCTTCTCCATGATTACTCCTTATAGTTTTGATTCCACACTTCTCATTCTTGAGTTGCAATGCCAAGATTTTGAAACTCTCCAAAGTCTCAGACTTTTCTCTCAAGAATCTAACCCATGTATACCTGGTGAAGTCATCAACAACCACTAGAATATACTTCTTACCAGTCAAGCTTTCCACTTGTATGGGACCCATCAGATCCATATGAACAAGGGCTAATGGTTCAGAAGTCTTGACATCAGGAACAAATTTGTGATATGCTCTGATTTGTTTTCCATGGGCACATGGTCCATAAACAAATGAGTCTGATATTTGCATCCTTGGAACACCTCGAACAACTTCATGATTTACCAGTTTGGTGAGTGTCCTCATATTTAGATACCCCAGCTTTTGATGCCACAACTGAGCTTCAGAACTCTGAGATACACTCAGACATTTGTTTCTCTGTCTCCACATGTAACAGTTGTTACCTGATCTTTTTCCTTCCAACTTGATTGCTCCCACATCATTAACAACTTTGCATGTTGTTCTGGTAAAAGTGACTTCTAGTCCTTCATCACACAACTGACTAACACTGATGAGATTTACTTTGAGCCCATCAACAAGATAAACATCAGAAAGCTCAGGTTCGCTTCCTCCTGTCATTCCTTTTCCTCTAATCTTCCCTTTAGACCCATCACCAAAAGATACCTTTCCAGCTGAAACTTCTTGAAACTCATTTAACTTTCCCTGAATACCAGTCATGTGTCATGAACAGCCACTATCAAAGTACCAAGATGCTTCACTTACATCTGTTTCTGCTGAGAATGCCACGTGACAGACAGTCTATGTATTAGATTGTGTGGAGTGCTGATTCACACCCATCTGTGCTTCTGAATACAAATCTCCTTTGCGAACCCATGCTCTGTTTCGCAAATTGTTATCCTTATACACACATTTCTGGCTGTTAAGAAACAGTCTACAGTAGTACTTGTAATGTCCTAGTCTTCCACAATACCAACAGCCTGAGACAAAATCAGGTCTCTGAGATGACTGGATCACACTTTTGTGCATGTGGGATGTATGATTCATTCCCACATTTCCTTGTCCTTTAACAAACTTGGTTTCTTTAAACTGATTTCCTCCATTGTAACCAAGTCCCCAGTGATCATTCCCAATCTTCCGAATTGACAGGAGTTTGTCCAGATGCTTTGTACCGTTACTCAGCATCTTGATATTCCTCAGTTGCTCTTGCAGTCTTCCTTCTGTAAGTTCATTCTTTTGTTTTTCTTTATGTAACCCTTCTTGAAGAGCTTCATTCTTCTGTTTTTCTCTGTTTAACCCTTCCTGGAGATCGTTTTTCTCTTTGGTAATAGCCTCTAGTAACTCTGTCAACCGTTTGACTTCATTGTTTTTCAGGATCAAAAGCTCAACCAGAATCTTGTTCTCTTCCTCCAGTGAGAAGTTTTCTTCTTCATCAGCCTCTTGCTCTTCATCATCTTCTTGAATTATGCCCAGGAAGGACACAAAATTATTCAGAATATCCCCTTCTTCTTTTTCATCCTCAAAGTCACTTTCACTCCAGCTTACATATGACTTATCATTTCCAGAACTTCTAGTTCGTCCAACACAGTCAGTCCTAGTATGACCATACCCTTTACATTCATAACATTGAAGAGTTCCACGTCTCTTCAGGGTCGGACAATCAGATTTGAAATGTCCAAAGCCTTCACACTCAAGACACTGTTTTTCACCTTTTTCTGATCTCTGTCTTGATCTGTCCTAAAACCAGGATTACTCTTCTTTTGACCTTTCTCAACCTTTCTGAAATACTTCTTGACAATGAGTCTGACTTTGTCTTCCATATCAACCTCTTGATTGGTCATTTTCTCTGCTGCTACAAGAGCAATCCCCTTATCAGCCAACATTTCCTTCTTTCTGATTTTTAGTTCATATGCTTGCATCATTCCAACTACTTGTTCAAACTTCATAGTATCTGAATCAAGTGCCACCTCAATGGCTGACATATGTGGCTGAAATTTAGCAGGTAAGCTTCTGAGCAATTTCTTCACCAGCTTTTTGTCTTTGTAAGTCTTGCCCAGTACCAAGGCTTCATGAGAAATCTTACTCAACTTCTTAATGAATTGATTCACTGTTTCATGCTCATCCATTGTGAGAGACTCGAATTTAGTTGCTAGCATATCAATACGAGTTCGTTTCACATTTGAAGTTCCTTCATATGAAGTTTTCAGAATATCCCAAGCATCTTTTGCCCTTGTACACCCTTGCACTCTAGTGAATTCATCAATAGGCAAAGAAGTAAAGATCTTGGTGAGTGCCTGTGAGTTTGCTTTAGTTTCACTCTTCTCAGATGGCATCCAATCTTTCATTGGTTTTGATATCTTCTCACCTTATGCGTTTCGATCCATTGGTGGATCCCATCCATCAACAACAGCAATCCAAGCATCCATGTCTATGCTCTGGATGACTTGAGTCATCTGAACTTTCCAGTAACCATAGTTATCCGAATCCAGTACCAAAGGTTTGTTTAGCATAACAAACTGTTGATTATTCTCCATACTTGCCACAAGATCTCACTTGTTATAGGATAAACAAATCCTTTAGTCGGTGATCCGCTCTGATACCAATTGATAGTGTATGAAGAGTAATAAACAAATCAAAACTCTATTCTAACACAACAAATACGTATTTATTAAACTCAATTTGCTTGATCTCTTTACAAAAACTCAACCCAAATAGGTTTTACACAATCTTATACTCTATCAGATTGTCACCTAAAGTTTAATAAAACAACACCTCACTCAATCACTCAACACGTGATTCTCACAGAGGCTTAAGAACACTCACCGACACAACACTCTGTTTTTCCGAGAGTTGAATCAAGAAACCTAGCCAAGATAAAGAGCAAAAGTGTTAACCCTAACTAACCACTTTTCTCTTTATTTATACACTCCCAAAACCCTAAGAAATATTTCCTTTTTCCTATAACTCAACTGTTCATTCTCAAATATCTTCTACCAAGATATTCTAGCAACATCTTCTACCAAGATATTCTAGCAATATCTCTTTCCTTGTTTAGATCTCCCAAACCAAAACTTCTAAAAGATCTTAATCTTAGCGTATGTCTTGTTTCAAGATCTTAACCACCATATTTCCTCAAGATCTTCTTCACATAATATCCGCTTCAATGTTCGTTGATCCTTCATCAGCTCTCTAATTTCATAAACTCCATGATTAAGTCTGCAACAGTCTTCTGATTCCATCATCTCCTTGATTGCAGACTTTCAATTATGATTGGCATTAGAATTTAGAACAAGTCATTTTCTTAATGTGTCCAAGAAGGTTCGAACACAAAACCAGGTATTTATTGATGTTCACCATTGGTCAAATAAAAAGTGAGGAGTGCATTTCACTTTTATTTTCGATGATATCAAATTATTTATAATAGATTATTAAATTTCCCCTAAATTTAGTATAGTTGTCTGAGTTTGATACTCAAATCAATTAGAACGACTTTAAAAATTGACAATCATCTTTAACTTGATAATTGTATTTTGGGTTTAGAATAAAAAAATATAATGGATTTGATTAAAGAATACGAACTTTTTTAACGAGTAAAATAATGACATCATAATAATAATTATGAAAAGTTTGGACAATAAATTGTTTGATATTTTTAGTTAATAGATTTGTATAAATGATATCGTAAATGAGGGGCAAAGCAAGACGGGGTTGGTATAAACCAATTCCCGCAACCAAACACTTAAGAGAGACGCAATTTTCTTCGTCAACTATATTGACCCAGTCGTAGGGTCTTTTCTCTCTAGTCGCCACCTTCTTGTCAGATCGACCAATTTCAACTTTCTTATTTGAGCTTCTAAATCTTTCTGCGACGTAGCCAAGGTAGTTATTCGCCTAAATCTATTACGCTTTTGGTTATTGTTTCATGTTGATTGCTCTAATTCTGTTGTTTTCGACTCCATGAATTGCATTTCATTGGGTTTTGCTTGATCAGTGAAGCTTTTAATGTTTTTTCGGATTTCAATTTCGGAAGGTATTTATTTATCTAATTTTTGTTTTCTTAGCAAACCCTAACTGTATCGAATTTGATTCCCTAATGATTTTTTCCTTGACTTGATTCAATTGATCGAGATGAACTTTATGTATGTGAAAAACATGGTGGATCGAATTTTAGTTGTGATCGAACATTGGAATTAGAGGTTACTTGTGCAGATGTTTGGCCTCTGAAGGTCTCCTTTGTGACTACGAGTATAAAAAAAGCTGTTAAGCATAATAAGACATGAATAAGTTGATGTTTCAACTTTGTGCTGTTTTGTCTTTTATAAACAGTTCTAGCTTCTTGTTGTCTTGGGCATAAGTAGAGGCTAATGTGTTTCATTTACAGGTTGAGTATCAGCAAATATGAGTGATAATCTTATGGACAAAGTTACTGCATTAGGTGAACGCTTGAAGATTGGAGGTTCAGAGGTGAGCAACAAAATCAGTGCTGGTGTGAGCTCAATGAGCTTCAAAGTGAAGGAACTTTTTCAAAGTCCAAACCCAACTGATAAAATTGTTGAGGATGCTACTACGGAGAATCTAGAGGAACCTGACTGGGATATGAATTTGGAAATATGCGACATGATAAATCAAGAGACAATTAATAGCATTGATTTGATCCGTGGAATAAAGAAGAGGATAATTATGAAGCAGCCGAGAATTCAGTACCTTGCCTTGGTTTTGCTTGAGACATGTGTGAAGAACTGTGAGAAGGCATTCTCAGAGGTGGCAGCAGAAAGAGTCCTTGATGAAATGGTTAAGCTGATCGAAGATCCACAAACAGTTGTGAATAATCGAAATAAAGCTTTGATATTGATTGAAGCTTGGGGAGAATCGACTAGCGAACTCCGCTACTTACCAGTTTTCGAAGAAACTTATAAGGTAACTATGATCTGGTATTTACTTATGCGATGTTGCTGTGTTCTACCTTGCATAATCCATTTACACTACTCTATTGAAGATGTCACTATCCTAGTTTATACTTATCTCTTGTGTTGAGTTCAAGTTTTTTGGCCTTGCTTTCTTACCCTCGGAAATTCAAGGTTAAGCGTATTGGTTTTTGAACATAACAGATTTATTTGTTTCGATGAATTGGCTAAATCGAGTAGCTTGTTGCAGGAATTAATTGAGAAACGAAAAGCGGCTAGGTTTGATGTCAGAACCCGTTATAATCGGGTGTTAATGTATTTTTCTCTTATATATCTTTGTTCATATCTGGTAGAGCTTAAAAGCAAGAGGCATTCGATTCCCTGGACGAGACAATGAGAGCTTGGCACCTATATTCACTCCTGCTCGGTCAGCTCCAGCACCAGAAGTGAATGCTGATCTTCCTCAGCATGCGCATGAGCCTGCTCATATTCAGTATGATGCTCCTGTAAGAAGCTTTACTGCTGAGCAGACAAAGGAAGCTTTCGACATAGCTAGAAACAGCATTGAACTTCTTTCCACGGTTCTTTCCTCTTCGCCTCAACACGATGCTTTACAGGTAAAAACCGACTCGGAGTTAACATGCTTCATTTTGACATTTTCTATAATTCTAGTATAGATGATTAATAACATGGTATATGGGCCATATACATGTTTGATCTAGTTACCAATTGTTTAATCTCAGGATGACTTAACAACGACACTTGTACAACAATGTCGTCAGTCTCAAACCATAGTCCAAAGAATCATTGAAACAGCAGGTGAAAACGAAGCCCTTCTTTTCGAGGCATTGAATGTGAATGACGAGCTTGTGAAGACGCTATCTAAGTATGAGGAGATGAAGAAACCCTCTGCACCGCCAACCACAGATGAGCCAGCCATGATTCCTGTTGCTGAAGAGCCAGATGACTCTTCTGGTCATGGAAAAGAAGAATCTCTGGTTAGAAAATCTTCTGGTAATCGAGCTGGTATCCATGGAGGTGGTAGTGGAGATGACATGATGGATGATCTTGATGAGATGATATTCGGTAAGAAAAGCGGCGATAATGGTGATTCCTCGGCTGATGCTGGACATGATCCGAAAAAGCAGCAGTCTTCGTCTAAAAACGATGATCTCATTCGCTTCTGAGATGGTTTCTGATTTGATGTTTAAGTGGGAATTTGAACTTTTCATTGTAAGTAATCTGTGTTTAGGAGATCTCTTTTCCCTCATGTGATAAGTTTATATAGGAGATTTGTGATGGCACAAATGATTTGGACTCTTTTATCTTTTCATTTTATTTGTGTTACTTTTGATTTGTTTTATCATATTCTATATAATTACTGCTATCGTACGCACTTCAACCCCAATTGCACTTAGGATGCTATCCTGCGCACTTAGGATGCAACTCTCCATCTATTTCCAGTTAATAGCGGTTTGAGCTAAGCAAAGCAAATCTGAAATCGAAGAATCAGATTTTTTCGCAATGTCTGGAAAACAGCAGAGTCATCATCGTACTTCAATCAGATCCAAGTTCATATCCAAAGCCGTAATCGTCGCCGGTGTCCTCTTCTCCGTCACTCTCCTCGTCTCCCTTTACGCCTTTCCTTCCTTCCCCCTTCTCTCCGTTTCCTATCGGAACCAGTCGAACCGGCCGGAGACGTCCTTCGTTACCTCACTGGAGCATTTCTTGATCCACAAAGCGCCGAAACTCTCGTTACCAGTGCGTGGCGGGAGTGATGACGATGTGAGAAAGCTCGATAAGATGGTGTTTGAGAGGGAAAATCGGTGGTTGAATGAAGATCCAGGATATCCTGTCAAGCTTCCGATCAAGGTTTACGTGTACGAGATGCCGAAGAAGTTTACTCTCGACCTTCTCTGGTTATTTCACAATACTTACAAAGAGACCTCGAATGCCACCTCTAACGGTAGCCCTGTGCATCGCCTAATCGAACAGGTAACTAATTGATTGATTTTCTACTTTCTATATTATTAAGTGAGACTTGTGATCAAGGTTTGCGGTTTTGTTCAGCTGTTTCTCCTCCACTTGTAGCATTCTATTGATTATGTGAGTAACTTGCCTTACTTTCTATTTCACAGCATTCCGTTGATTATTGGCTCTGGTCTGATCTGATCTCTCCTGAATCTGAAAGGCGTTTGAAAAGTGTCGTGAGGGTTCATCAGCAGCAGGACGCTGACTTTTACTATGTTCCCTTTTTCACCACTATCAGCTTTTTCTTGTTGGAGAAGCAGCAATGCAAAGCACTCTATAGGGTGTGAGTGAGCTTCGACTATATATTTCTAACATTAGATTTTGTGATACGATAAATAAAGGGTAACATCATCTTAACTACTTTTCAACTGTAGGAAGCTTTGAAATGGGTCACTGATCAGCCTGCTTGGAAGAGGTCTGAAGGAAGAGATCACATATTTCCTATTCATCATCCCTGGTCTTTCAAATCTGTCCGCAAATTTGTGAAAAACGCAATCTGGCTTTTACCAGATATGGATTCCACTGGGAACTGGTGACTCTAGATTTCCTTTTTTAACTGATTCTGGGTCATATAGTCTGCTTACTTAGCTTATACTTTATTCTGTTTGAACTGTGAAGGTATAAGCCTGGGCAAGTTTCCCTAGAGAAAGACCTTATTCTTCCTTATGTTCCCAATGTCGATCTTTGTGATGCTAAATGCTTGTCTGAAAGTGCACCACTGAGGACCACACTTCTTTTTTTCCGAGGGCGGCTGAAGAGGAATGCTGTAAGAATCATGCCACTTCTAAAGATATGACCTTACAATGCGTTAATCTAAAGTGTGATTGTTTTATATTTCGTGGTGACTTCTTTAGTGTTCCCCTTATAGTAGGGTACTTCCTTATATTGGGAAGCTCGCAGCCCTCTGCCTTGTCCTGTAAATTATGTCTCTCATGATCTGGCCACTGAATTGTTGTCTTAGGGAGGTAAAATACGTGCCAAACTTGGTGCCGAACTAAGTGGTGTCAAGGATGTAATAATCACTGAGGGGACTGCCGGAGAGGGAGGGAAATTGGCAGCTCAGAATGGCATGCGTAGGTAAAATCTAGGGTTTTTCCACACAGTTTGGTTTAGGTTGTTTTCTTTACTAACCATGTATGGCTTCTATCAGATCTGTGTTCTGTTTGTGTCCTGCTGGTGACACACCATCCTCGGCGAGATTGTTTGATGCCATTGTCAGTGGCTGTATACCTGTTATAGTCAGCGACGAGTTGGAACTTCCATTTGAAGGAATACTAGATTACAAGAAGGTATATAAGAAAACATATGACATTGTTGCTCTGAATCTTCACGCACTTTGTTCTAAATTTGTCTTTGCGTATAGAAAGGCTTGTATAACTATCCTCTGCGCCTTAATTTCTATTCCTTTATTTTTTTTCTCTCAGGTTGTTGTGTTTGTTTCTTCTAGTGATGCAGTACAACCAGGGTGGCTTGTCAATCATTTGAGAAGCTTTATTGCCTCCCAAGTTAAGGAATTTCAAAACAGCCTTGCTCAAGTAAGTACTTACTTGAATTATCTTCACTAGATCTGGGTTTCAAAAAGACATGAATGAACGATCAGATTTGCGTTAATGGATCTTTGTAATGGAATGGTTAATTTAATATTCCAGTACTCGAGGCATTTCATATATTCCAGCCCTGCTCAGCCATTAGGTCCAGAGGACTTGACATGGAGAATGGTACATATCTACCAAACCTTTCATAGCATAAGAATTTATTATCTTCCTAATTGTTGAGCGCTGTGTGGATTCTGTTAACCTATATATCTGGTGATTTAGTATTTGCCTTAGATCACCTATTCAGTTGCACTCAGTTGAAAACTTGAAATGGTGTGAAACTAGAAGTCTTAAGATTTCTGGTTGCGATGCAGATAGCCGGAAAGCTGGTGAATATCAAGCTTCACACGAGGAGGTCACAGCGGGTGGTGGAGGGATCTAGGAGTATTTGTAGATGTGATTGCTGGAGACCCAATTCAACAACGTCCAATCAGTTGAGACATCACCTTCTTTAAGACCAATCACTCTTGACTTTGCATTTCAAGTCTTCAATACTCGAGTCTTGAATGTGTTTTCCCCAGTTGTTACCATGTTGAAATGTTGTGATACCAACATTTGTAAAGCTGGGTGTTACGTCTAATTTCTCATTAATTGTCTGTTGTTATCTTTTTCTTCGCAGCAGTTTCTCAAGTTTGAATATGTGATATTAACATCGATTAATAGAAATGTACACTTTACGTGTGTGTTTCGTGGTTTTGTTCGATTACGATGTGGTGTTACTTTGGCCTTGTGTATGAAGTATTTGACCAACGCTGCGTAAACACGTTATAACATTAATCGAAATGTGACAACATTTAATTCATAGATTAATGCATGAAGACCGCGTAATTTCCTCTTTTCCAAAATACCCTCGATCTGTTAGTGTGTGTGTGTGTGCTCACACGTTTTTGAGTCCCGAAAGTAACGCCTGCTTACTCCCGACGACATTCTTTTGTTTCTTATATTTTATTAGCATACTTACTAAACACTTTTTTTCATAATGTTTCATTTATCTTATCATTTTAAGGTATCTTTGGCTGTAAACGTTGTATCATCTTACCCAAAAAAGAATGATAATATCTTTTTCTTTTGTAAGAAAAATACAAATATCACAAAGAAAAGAGAAATAAGATGAATTTGTGATACCAAATATATTACATATTGTGTGTATCACCAAATATATAAGATGAATTTTACAAAATACCACAAATATATGTATATGTTATAAAAAAGTATCATACATTGTTCCAAAATACTATTGAAATATTATATTTATAAAATTTCACAAACATGAAAAATAAAATTCAAAATATATAATTTAAATTTCAGTTTTAGATTCGCTAATTAAATTTTAGGTTTTTGTATTGAAAAATTAGGATTTGAGAAGGTTTAGATTTTAAATATAAAATTCTAAAGTTAATTTACATTTGTAATATTTTGAAACAAAAATATTTTTGTAGTATTTTGAAAATAATTGAGAATATATGATATTTTAAAAAATAAAAAATTCAGAAAATGGTATTTTGATAATTATGTATAATTACTACACATTTTAGTAAACAATAAACATTAAACCATAATCTTCTCTTGAATAAAATTGGAAACAGATCTAGGTTAAATAAATAAAAACTAGTTCGAGCCAACCAGAAAAAAATAGCTACTATCAAAATAAGCAAAATATGGTATATTTATTCATTAATAATATCTCCTCATTATAAAACTTAACAATCTAACATATATAAACCCACTAATTTTTCAATACCAGCTAAATGATATCTTCCTAAAATTAAAATTAAAATACTGATTTTAATAACTTGGATTTTTGTATGTGATTTTAACATTGTATTCATTGAACCAAGATCTAAGAAAATAGAGACTTTATGGTAAGTAGATTTTTTTTTTGTATCTCTATCCAATATAGAAAGAAAAATTGACAAAGAAAAAAAAAAAGCAAAACGTCAACCGCGTAAAAAAAAAAAAAAGTAACACAAGTGAAAAAATAGTCTTTCTACCTTGTCCGAAAAACCTCAGTCATCAAAAAAAAAAAAAAACGCAGAACATATAGGGAAAAAAAAAGTCTACTCCGTCCACTTGTTAACCGGCGGCGGCGTTCCACCTACGTCTTCCACCGTTACCGCGTCTAAACTTATTCTTACTTCAGTTAAATATCGAAATCGAAATCTTCTGTTTTCGATCTTCGTTTTTTCATTGTTTTATATAATTATAAGATCTTTGATTTTATTTATATATTAAAAATTTGGGGGTTAATCGTTACGACCATAACGTGTATGAGTTAGCAGGAGTGCTTGAGTATTTGCTCACACGACTAAGTCCTTTTCTCCTCTTCTTCTTCTTCTTCTCTTTCAACATTTCTTCTCAATTTATCAAATACCACAGTTGGGTGGCACGACTTGACCGCGTTGAATCGTTCAGACAGATTTGTTCAAAAAGAAAGTGTTTTCTTCTTTATAATTACTATAACTCGAAGATCTGAGTTTCTTCTCTCTTCTTAGCTTTCCTTTCTTCTGAAGGTATCGTAAGCAATCGTGTACTTTTTATTATTGTTGTCCTGAAAATTCGTGTTGCGATCGTCTCTTTTTGTCTTAATGTCATAAGTCCGTGTTTATCTTTCTCTTCTCACTTTTGGTTAGTGAGTTCAAGATTTTCTTTGATTTGAAAGTTTGAATCCAGTAAGCTTTTGTTTTATGAGATTCGACTTTTAGCTTTAAAGGTGATGGCTGATGCCTTTTTGGTGTACTTTGCTTTTAGGATTTTAAATTTTCTGAAAAGAATTGTTTCTGAATCTTTATGGTTTTAGTTTTGTTGAGATTATAATGAATATGTTGTTGCTTAATTAGTTCCTTTAGATCCACTGATGAATGATCTGTTTCTTGTAGATGTCTCTGTTTCATCTTTTGCTAAACTCTGTTGCATTTACTTTTTTTGTAATCAGGGATCTGCTAAGTTAGATCAACAACAATGGCATCTAATAACCATTACAATAATAGCCGATCAAATCTATCAAACAACTCTGATCTTCCTGAGCAAGGGAGACCACCTAATCCTTCTTCAGTCACATTTGCTCGAAGAACTTCCTCTGGTCGCTATGTTAGCTACTCTAGGGACGATCTCGATAGCGAATTGGGCAGTACCGACTTTATGAACTATACGGTTCATATTCCTCCAACTCCAGATAACCAGCCAATGGATCCTTCCATTTCTCAGAAAGTTGAAGAGCAATATGTCTCTAACTCGATGTTCACTGGCGGGTTTAACAGCACCACGAGGGCGCACCTTATGGATAAAGTGATTGAGACAGAGAATAACCATCCACAGATGGCTGGCTCTAAAGGATCATCTTGTGCGATCCCTGGCTGCGATGCTAAAGTTATGAGCGATGAGAGAGGTCAAGATCTTCTTCCTTGTGAATGTGACTTTAAAATTTGTAGGGATTGCTTTGTAGATGCGGTCAAAACCGGTGGTGGAATATGCCCCGGGTGTAAAGAACCATACAAGAACACAGATTTGACTGATCAGGGTAATGACAACGGCCAGCAAAGGCTTCCATTACCTGGTGGTGGCGAGTCAAAGATGGAGAGGAGATTGTCGTTGATGAAGTCAAGTAAATCAGCTCTGATGAGGAGTCAAACTGGGGACTTTGATCAAAATAGGTGGTTGTTTGAGACTAGTGGAACTTACGGTTATGGGAATGCATTTTGGACAAAGGACGGGAATTTCGGGAGTGGTAAGGATGGAGATGGTGATGGTGATGGTATGGAGTCACAAGATTTGATGAGCAAACCTTGGAGACCACTAACTCGGAAGCTTCACATTCCTGCTGCTATTCTTAGTCCATACAGGTTGGGATAAATTATTGTGTTCTTATATTGTTCAGATTCACTAAGTCAAATTCTCTATGATCTGAAATGAATATGTTGTTCTAATTTTGCAGGCTTTTGATATTAATCCGTGTAGTTGTTCTTGCATTGTTTTTGACTTGGAGAATTCAGCATCAAAACCAAGATGCTATATGGTTATGGGGAATGTCTGTGGTTTGTGAGCTTTGGTTTGCTTTTTCTTGGCTTCTTGATCAGCTCCCTAAGCTATGTCCGATTAACCGTGCCACTGATCTTCAAGTTCTCAAGGAGAAGTTTGAAACACCAACACCGAGCAATCCAACTGGGAAATCTGACCTTCCTGGACTCGATGT
The DNA here is from genome assembly GCA_900406425.1 of Iberis pinnata. Lineage (NCBI taxonomy): Eukaryota > Viridiplantae > Streptophyta > Magnoliopsida > Brassicales > Brassicaceae > Iberis > Iberis pinnata. The sequence goes on along the minus strand of OVBE01000570.1, from coordinate 8,231 downwards.
GTTTGTTTCTACTGCGGATCCCGAGAAAGAACCTCCTCTGGTCACTGCTAATACCATTTTATCGATTCTAGCTGCAGATTATCCGGTTGAGAAGCTATCTTGCTATGTATCCGATGATGGAGGAGCGCTTCTTACGTTTGAAGCCATGGCTGAAGCTGCTAGCTTTGCAAACATTTGGGTTCCTTTTTGTCGTAAACATAAGATCGAGCCAAGGAATCCAGACTCCTACTTTAGCATAAAGAAAGATCCTTACAAGAACAAAGTGAAGTCTGATTTCGTAAAGGATCGGAGACGGGTTAAGCGCGAGTTTGACGAGTTCAAAGTTAGAGTTAACAGCTTGCCTGATTCGATCAGGCGACGTTCTGATGCGTATCACGCTAGGGAAGAAATTAAAGCCATGAAGATGCAGAGGCAGAACAGAGACGATGAGATCCTAGAGCCCGTCAAGATTAAGAAAGCTACATGGATGGCTGATGGTACTCACTGGCCTGGTACTTGGTTGACTTCTAGTAGTGACCATGCCAAAGGTGATCACGCCGGTATCATCCAGGTATAGCCTCGAATTCGAACGCCTTCTTAACGTTCTGTGAAGTCGAGATCTTATGTTTTCTCATATTATTGACTGATGCAGGTGATGTTGAAGCCACCGAGCGATGAGCCATTGCACGGAGTATCTGAAGGATATCTTGATCTAACCGATGTGGATATTCGACTCCCACTTCTAGTCTATGTTTCTCGTGAGAAGCGACCTGGTTATGATCATAACAAAAAGGCAGGAGCTATGAACGCATTAGTCAGAGCTTCTGCTGTTATGTCAAATGGACCTTTCATGCTCAATCTTGATTGTGATCATTACATATACAACTCTGAAGCATTGAGAGAAGGCATGTGCTTTATGATGGATCGAGGCGGCGACCGGCTTTGCTACGTTCAGTTTCCTCAGCGGTTTGAAGGTATTGACCCGTCAGATCGATATGCTAATCACAACACTGTCTTCTTTGATGTCAATATGAGAGCTCTTGATGGGCTTATGGGTCCGGTTTATGTCGGGACTGGTTGTCTCTTCCGGAGAATTGCGCTTTATGGATTTGATCCACCTCGAGCCAAAGATCATTCGCCTGGTTGCTGCGGTTGCTGCTTCCCTAGCAAGAAGAAGCATCGTATCTCTGAGGAAAACCGTGCTCTGCGGATGGGTGATTATGACGACGAAGAGATGAATCTCTCTTTAGCACCTAAGAAATTCGGTAACTCTACATTCCTCATTGATTCAATTCCCGTTGCTGAGTTCCAAGGCCGGCCTCTAGCGGACCACCCAGCGGTTCAAAACGGTCGTCCTCCCGGTGCACTCACCATTCCCCGAGAGCTTCTTGATGCTTCAACCGTAGCAGAAGCCATTGCTGTTATCTCTTGCTGGTACGAGGACAAAACCGAATGGGGATCGCGTGTCGGGTGGATTTACGGGTCAGTCACTGAAGATGTTGTTACTGGTTATAGAATGCATAACAGAGGCTGGAAATCGGTTTACTGTGTGACGAAACGAGATGCTTTCCGAGGCACAGCTCCAATTAACTTGACGGATAGGCTTCATCAAGTTCTCCGTTGGGCAACTGGCTCGGTCGAGATCTTTTTCTCTCGTAACAACGCTCTTCTTGCGAGCTCGAAAATGAAAATCCTCCAGAGAATTGCTTACTTAAACGTTGGTATCTACCCGTTCACGTCGATCTTCCTCATCGTCTACTGTTTCCTACCTGCGCTTTCACTCTTCTCTGGTCAATTCATCGTCCAGACGCTCAACGTCACTTTCTTGGTCTACCTTCTAACCATCTCAATCACTCTCTGCTTACTCGCATTGCTCGAGATCAAATGGTCAGGAATCTCACTCGAAGAATGGTGGAGAAACGAACAGTTTTGGCTAATCGGAGGAACAAGCGCACATCTAGCAGCTGTGCTTCAAGGTTTGCTCAAAGTCGTAGCCGGAGTCGAAATCTCCTTCACACTAACATCAAAATCCGCGGGAGATGATGAAGACGACGAGTTTGCGGATTTGTACATGGTGAAATGGACATCACTTATGATCCCCCCGATAACAATCATGATGGTGAATCTGATTGCGATCGCAGTTGGATTCAGCAGGACAATATACAGCGTGGTACCACAATGGAGTAAATTGATAGGAGGAGTGTTCTTCAGTTTCTGGGTGTTGGCTCATCTTTATCCATTTGCTAAAGGACTAATGGGAAGAAGAGGAAGAACACCAACTATTGTGTATGTTTGGTCTGGTCTTGTGGCAATTACTATATCTCTTCTTTGGGTTGCTATTAATCCACCGGCTGGTAACACTGAGATTGGAGGATCTTTCAGTTTTCCATGATAGGTTTGTTCGTTCATCACAGAATAAATCATATTCCTTTATTAGATTCTTTTTTTTTTTGGGTTGTTTCTTCGATGGGTCGTTGTTAACACAGAGATGAGCTTAAATATATAGTTTGAACATTGAAGGAACTAAGTTTCTCTCGTTGCTTTTTTTTTTGTTCTCTCCTTGTACTATGGATGTTTTGCTCATAACATTTGTTTTTCATTTTTATTTTTTGTAATAAGACTATTTTTTTGCTTAATTAATATAAATTTTCTTGTAATTAACCTTCGCTCTGTTTAATTAAATTTAAATTGTCTTGGTAGTCCTCAAATTATTTTACTAAAAGAAAAAATAATCATCGAATATATAGGTCTGTTGTGAAAGTCACTTATGCTTGCTTCAACAAGGCAAGTGAAGACTTTTGTGATTAAATGGAGCTCAAATGTCAATTCACATCATTTCATGTCTTCCAAATTTATCCTATAAATTAGAGGCTTCACTCACTTTGTAATGTACACTAAAAAAAATTATAAGATCACACATTTCTCTCTACTTCTTAAGTACACTTAAAGATCTCCTCCAATTCCTCCTTCCTCTGATCCGAACTTTTCGGTATAGTATTTTCAGTTTTATATTTAAGTTATGATAATTATATAATCGAATCACCGATATATTATAACACGTTATCAGCACGATTGCTAAACAAAATTAGTTTTTATTATATATCTTAATAGCACTCGATATCACATATACAAGATTATTTTAAGGAAAAATAACAAAAGGTTCTAATTATGTTGTCGTTAAACTAGATGATACCGGGCGTCTTTTAGCCTCGTTACATTCTTATTCATTTTCTTTTATACTACCTACTTATGGACGGTTCTACATTATTACTGTTAATATGGATGTTCCAACACCATAAAACCATAATCTATTTAATGTTAATATGGATGTTCCAACACCATAATTTATTTAATGTTAATATAGATGTTCCAACACCATAATTTATTTATGCCAATATGGATGCTCGAACACCATATTTTATTTTATGTTTATATGGATGTTTTAACACCATAATTATTTATTTATTGTTTACACCACCTACTTATGGCTGGTTTTAAATTATTTATATTTATACTTGGGATGGTAAAACCTACCGAGTTCTTATCTTTAGCGCACTTACTTAATTTTTTAATATTTATTTATTGTTTAATATATATAACTCTCTAATATGAACATTGGTAAATTTATCTGATTGCATATTTAAAATTCCGGATTAATTTTCTAATTCATCTACTTTTACCAACGGTCACAAAGAAATTTTTCAAAAATTTCTACACTTTCCAACGGTTATGAACAATATTTTTTTATCTATAAAAACACTCTCATTTCACTCATCTTATCTCATCAAATTTTTTTATCTTCAATCAAATTACTTCTCAAGAAATTTCGCAAAATGTTTCATTCTCAGGAGTTTTTCGTTTGATGTTAATCGTTGTATTTTTCATGATTATTATTTCTATTTACGGTTCTTTTGTTGGAGAATTTACTGGTAGCGGAAACATTAAGAATATATTTTTAATCGTGTTCGTTGTATTTCTTTTTATTGTGTCTGTAATGATTAATGTAAGAGGTTCATTTTAAAATTAAAAGTCTAATAAAATTTTATTTTATAATCTAGATACAAATGGCAAACGTTGAAAGTATCAAGTTCCCCGCTTCGAAAATCAATGGCGCTAATTACATAGTGTGGACCATTGATGTGGAATTTTTTCTTGAGTCAATGGAGTTATCTGAAACAATAAAAGAGGGGAACAAAAATACCTCCACAGAAAAGGCAAAAGCGATTATATTTATGAGAAAACATTTGGATGAGAGTGTGATGCATGACTATGCGAGCATCAAAGATCCAGCAGAATTGTGGTCAGCTCTTAAGAAAAGGTTTGATAACCAAAGAGATATTACTCTCCCACACGCCTTGGAGGAGTGGAAAAACCTGAGATTTCAAGATTTCGAAAAGGTTGACAAGTACAATTCTGTGGTTTTGAGAATCGTGTCACAATTGAAATATTGTGGCAAAGAAATCTCCGAGGAAAAAATGATTGAGAAAACTCTTCTAACATTTCACAAAGAACACAATGTGTTACCAACTCTGTATAGGAGTATCGGGTACAAAAGATTCTCTGATTTAATTGTGGCGCTTATTTTAGCGGAAAAGAACAATGAGCTTCTGATTCAAAACCACAACTCCCGACCCACTGGAACAAGGGCATACCCTGAGGTAAATGCTACTAATGTGAAATATCTGATAAGGCAAGATCCTGCTTATCGTGGTCGTGGCCGCGGCCGTGGTGGACGTGGACGTGGACATCACTTTAGTGGTGGACATCGTGGAACCTACAACCCAAGGGGGAGAGGATCAAACAAATAGTTCCGACCTAATTATTCCCAAAAGGGGAAAGAAACCCAAGAAATTTCCACCCAGAAGCGTGAGAATGTCTGTTTCAAATGTGGAAAAACAAGGCATTATTTTCGTGTGTGCCGCACTGACCCACAGTCTTGTGAGTTGTACCAAAAATCAATCAAAGGCAAAGGAAAGGAAGTGAACCTCACTGAACACTTCAAGGGTACGACGTACCTTGATTCCTCGGACTTTGCCAATGACTTTGATGACACCACATTTGCAGAAAAGTGAAAGAAAAACGTTTGTGAAAAGCTATTGAATAAGCGTTGATGAATGCATTTGTATAATATTATTTAACTATGTACTCAACAAATTAACTCTTTTCTATATCGTTTTAATGTATAATTATTATTTGTGTTTGCTATGTATAATATTGTGTGTTTGCAATAATAATAAAAAAATTCCTTTCTTATGATTAATAATTGTGTTTATTTCAGAAATGGATAACTATATAAATGGAACAACATCCCAAGAAATTCGTAAAGAAATTTGTATACTAGATAGTGGAGCCACACATACTATCTTGAAAGATAAGAGATATTCTCTGATTTTAAAATGACAAAGATTATTGTTAGCACAATATCGGGTCCGGTGAACCTTGTTAAAGGTACTGGTAAGGCGAGTTTGATGTTGCCTAATGGAACAATAATTTCCATAGATAATGCCTTATTTCTCCAAATTCTAAAAGAAATTTGGTGAGCTTTAAAGACATATACCTTCAAGGATATGACACTCAGTCTGAAACTAAGAACGGAAAGAAGTATATGTATGTTACTTCCAATAAAGAAGGCAAACGAGTTATACTCGAAAGATTCCCATAACTTCCATCTGGTTTGCATTACACTTATATAAATGCATTAGAATCGAGTCTCATGATCAAAGGAAATCAAAGTGATTTCACATTATGGCATGAACGCCTTGGTCACCCAGGCATTAGTATGATGCGAAGGATCATAGAAAGCTCACATGGCCATTCATTAAAAATTCATGAGATCAATGAAGTAAATAAAATGACATGTGAAGCATGTGCCCTTGGGAAATTAATAATAAGACCATCACCAACCAAAATTGATAAAGAATCACCAAAGTTCCTTGAACGCATTCAAGGTGATATTTGTGGACCAATACATCCACCATGTGGACCATTTCACTACTTTATGGTGTTAATCGATGCTGCAAGTAGATGGTCACATGTATGCCTGTTATCGTCTCGAAATCAGGGATTTGCTATATTTCTAACTCAAATAATCAAACTGAGCGTCCAATTTTCTGATTATCAAATTAAGAGAGTTAGATTAGANATGTTCATTCTCAAAATGGTTTGGCTGAATTGTTAATTAAACGTCTGCAATTGATTGCAAGACCATTAATCATGAGATCTAAACTTCCAACCTCAGCATGGGGACATGAAATTATGTATGCAGAAGCACTCGTTTGGATAAGACCGTCTGCGTATCATAAATATTTCCCATTGCAACTAGCATTTGGTCGAGAACCAAATGTTTCTCATCTAAAAGTTTTTGGGTGCTCAGTTTATGTGCCTATAGCACCACCGCAACGTAAAAAGATGAGACCACAAAGAAGGTTGGAAATATATGTTGGTTTTGATTCTCCATCGATTATACGATACATAGAACCACAAATGGATGACGTATTTACAGAACGTTTTGCTGATTGTCAGTTTAATGAGAAAGTCTTCCCAGTTCTAGGGGAANCTGGTGAATTCACATCCCAAGCATTCAATGATTATTGTATGGCAACGGGAATTGAAGTAGAACATCCAGTAGCTCATGTTCATACTCAAAATGGTTTGGCTGAATCGTTAATTAAACGTCTGCAATTGATTGCAAGACCATTAATCATGAGATCTAAACTTCCAACCTCAGCATGGGGGCATGCAATTTTGCATGCAGAAGCACTCATTCGGATAAGACCAAGTGCATATCATAAATATTCTCCGTTGCAACTAGCATTTGGTCGAGAACCAAATATTTCCCATCTAAAGGTTTTCGGTTGCTCGGTTTATGTGCCTATAGCACCACCGCAACGTACAAAGATGGGACCTCAAAGAAGGTTGGGAATATATGTTGGTTTTGATTCTCCATCAATTATACGATACCTAGAACCACAAACGGGTGACGTATTTACAGCACGTTTTGCTGATTGCCAATTTGATGAGAAAGTCTTCCCGGTTCTAGGGGGAGAAAATAAAGAGGTTGGAAAGGATATCAAATGGAGTGTACCATCTCTGTTATACCTCGATCCACCAACGAAACAGTCAGAACTAGAAGTTCGACGAATAATACATTTGCAAAGTATAACAAATCAGCTACCGGATGCATTTGCATATACCAAAACAATAACTAAATCTCATATACCAGCAGCAAATGTACCTGCTCGAATTGAAATCCCACAAGGGCGTGGAGGAGAAGATGATACACGTGAATCCAGAACCCGCTTGAAGCGTGGTAGGCCTGTTGGTTCTAAGGATAAAAATCCTAGAAAACGAAAGGAAACTGAAAAGCATGATAATCCCAAAATGACGGAAAGTATTTTCGAAGAACCAACTCTCCCGGTTGACGAAAATGTTGATCAGGAGGAACCTGAAGAAAATCATGAGATTTCTATCAACTTTGTTCATAATGGAAAGATATGGAATCGAAATAAAATTGATTGCATTGATGATGTTTTCGCATTCCTTGTGTCAAATGAAGTAAATGAAGAAAACGAAGATCTAGAGCCAAAATCTGTATTTGAATGTCAAAAGAGGCATGATTGGCTAAAAAGATGCAATGCAAGTAGAGCTCGTTTCACTCAATAAACGAGAGGTATTCAGCCTCATTATACCCACACCAAGAGATGTGAGGCCAGTTGGCTATAAATGGGTTTTCATTCGAAAACGAAATGAGAAAAACGAGATAATGAGATATAAAGCTTGCCTTGTGGCTCAAGGTTTTTCTCAAAGACCAGAAATTGATTATGAGGAAACATACTCTCCTGTTATGGATGCCATCACATTTAGATTTCTAATGAGCCTCACAGCTTATGAAAATCTAGAAATGGGTCTCATGGATGTAGTTACTGCATATCTGTATGGATCATTAGATACTGACATCTATATGAGAATTCCCGATGGATTTAAAGTACCATAGGAATTAAAATCCAAACCTAAGGAGTTATGTGCAATAAAATTGCAAAGATCGCTATATGGGTTAAAGAAATCTGGACGTATGTGGTACAATCGNGATGGATTTAAAGTACCATAGGAATTAAAATCCAAACCTAAGGAGTTATGTGCAATAAAATTGCAAAGATCGCTATATGGGTTAAAGAAATCTGGACGTATGTGGTACAATCGTTGATAACACTTGAATTTCATGGTTTGTACATAACATTTCTTATCACTTTTTA
>OVBE01000569.1:0-47849 GCA_900406425.1 Iberis pinnata | reverse complement strand
TATTATAATAAAACTTATTGTACTAATTTTAAATTATTTATTTTCAATAAATATTTACGCATTAATATATATANATATATATATATATATATATTAATTTTAATATTACTACTTACTATTGATTTATTTTTCTATTTTAAAAATAATAAGATAATAATTTAAATTTAAAAATAACTTATGATATAAAATATATCAAATTATTTAATATATTAACTATATATAATACTTTAAAATAAATTTTTTTTTAGTTAGATGCAATTTTTTATATAATCACATTATGCTCTACCAATCAGTAAATTATGTTTATTAAACAAGAGCATACAACTTCTGCAGCATACTGCTTATACTGCATACAGCTTCTGCTTTGCTATATGCATTTCCAATCAGGGCCTAAATATAGTACACTATCAATAAGAATAAGAATGATCATCACTTTTCCATCAAAATCAACTCTCCTTCATACTAATAACTCACTCACTTCCTCTCTCATTTCATACCCACAACAACGTTTATATTAATATAATAATAAAATATATTATTATACAACAACAAAAGATTTTTTAGTTTTGAAATGATATTTTGATGTAAATTTGCGAAATAAAGGAAGCGCCAATCCAACAACTGTCTTACTTCGTGGCCCATCACATTATGGGATTCTATTTAAATTTTTTGTAAAGACAATTGTCACTACCTAGACGACATCGTTTAGGATATATATTTTTTTGTCAACCTGTACATATAACCTAAAAGACTATTTAGATGCTTTGGACATTTACACGAGGACATCAGGGTCGACAAAAGTAAAGCAAGGTTTACATTTTCTTGCTACGAGCTAGAATATCGGCTTTGATCATTGATCGTACGTGAACCATGCTTAAATTTCACCTCTTGATAATTTCATCTATTTGCATCCACAAAACTCTATAAACTATAATTATGTCGAGATTATTATTTGATAAGGATTTTCCTATTAGTATTTTTAAATACTATAAATAAATCTTTAATTATTTATTAAAAAAGTTATAACATGCAATGCATATTCAAATTGTTGACAAAAAAAAAAGTTATGCATATTCAAATTCTGTAAAATAATAGGGACATTCTCAAAAATACCACAAAAAACTAGGTTTATTCCAAAAATACCACACACTCCCAAAAGTTCCAAAAATACCACAAAAATGTTTTTGTTCCAAAAATACCACAAATTTGAAATAGATTTAAAACTTAAAATTTAAACCCTAAAACTCCAAAACAAAACCCTAACCCCTTCAAAACTAAACCCTAAACTCTATTTAGTGAACCCAAACAAAAAAATTAAATTCTAAATCCTTAAAATTCACTTTTTATGTTTGTGGTATTTTTGGAACATTTGAGAGTGTGTGGTATTTTTGAAACTTTTGGGAGTGTGTGGTAGTTTTGGAATTTGAACTTTTTTTGATGGTGTTTCAAGGAATTCCTCAAAATATAATATTAGGTAACCATTAGAATTGGTCCACAGATCTAATCTATATTAGATGAATTAAAACGACGTTCAGAATTCGCGTTTAAGAGAGCGTGAGAGAGAGAAAGAGAAAATTTAACAGCGACCAATGCTCGACTACTCTGCGCTTTAATTTGAACTTGTAAATAGGGAGAGAGAGAGAGAGACGGAGAGAAAGAGGGAGAAGAAAGCAAACTGTGGTTAGAGATCCGATTAAAGCATCTGTTTGGAGCTCCGATTCGAGCTAGATTGAGATGAACGGAAGACAGAGATCTGGCGCAGCGGCGGTGCACCACCAGAGGCAGCTCTCCGATAACCCCCTCGACATGTCTTCCTCCAATAGCAGATGGATGCAATCCACTGGTCTCCAGCATTTCCAGTCATCCGCTAACGTAATCGCACAATCTTATCCTTTTTTTTATCTATCTTACATTTCTTCGGGATTCAATAATGCGAGTCACTTATTCAAAATTTTGAAATTTTTTTTGCGCTTTCTCTAGAAGATCTGTTAGTCCAGTAGATTTATTGATCATTTTATTTACGATGAAAGCTATCGAGGTCCTTATTTTTCCCGATCTGGGAAAAGTTATCGATGGGATTTGTTAAGCCAAGTTTAGTGTATTCGATTGTTTAACGTAATGGTGAAACTACAAACAGGATTACGGATACTATGCTGCTGGTGGACAAGGCGGTGCTCAAGCAACAAGAGGATACCAGAATGCTCAGAGAGGGTTTAATGGAGGAAACGACTTCTTTGGGGAACCAACAACTCCTCAATACGCTTCTCGTCCATCGAGCCAAAGAAAGAACACTGATGAATCTGAGTTTAGTCCCGGGCTCTTAGATCTGCATTCTTTTGATACTGAGCTTCTTCCTGAGGTAAGTAGTCCGAAAATCTTTAAGTAACTGGTTACTGAGCTTTTTGAAATTTTAGTGCCATTTACATATGCGAGTACCAGAGTAGAACTACAATTCAAGCTTTATTTTCGTACGTTTAGTTTAAATACTGGTGTATGTTGCTGGACATCCATATAAACTGATTGCTTGCTGGAAGAGTGGACTCCTTTCGCAGCAGTTTTAAGCCGCCAGACTATTTTTAGTAAAATAATATTTTATTTTTCTGTAACCAATTTGATACACATAGTCAAATACAATCATATGAAACCATATGTTCATTTGATTCTCTGTTTAACTGAAGATAAATAAGTGAATTTCATTGCGTTAGCCGTTATGGTCTTGTTGTAAGCTAACTTATTATCTTATCAGCAGATTCCAATCTCTAGCCAACTAGATGGCCCCTCGATGTTCAATCCTAGTCAAGGTCAAGGCTTTGATGACTTTGAAGCTTACAACAAGCAGCCTAACCGTAGTCGTGTGTTGGCTGAAAACTTGGCTGCTGAGAAGGAAAGGATGAACTCTGTAGCAAAAATCAAAGTTGTTGTATGTTCCCTTCCTTTACTTCTCTCACTATAAAGGGTCACTTAATTTAACCCTTGAATTAAGTGATTTACATGCCTTTTGCATTGTGAGTGCTAATCCTTTCCTCAACATGATGTTCCCTGATTGTTTGAGAACAGGTACGCAAGAGACCACTTAACAAAAAGGAAGCGGCAAAAAATGAGGAAGACATAATTGACACCCATTCTAATTGCTTAACAGTTCACGAAACTAAACTTAAGGTCAGTCTCTGATGGTTTGGGTTCATGCTATCACAATTGTCTGAGTCATCACTGACAGTAAGAATAATCTGCAACTTAATTATTGCAGGTTGACTTAACAGCCTATGTTGAAAAGCACGAATTTGTGTTTGATGCTGTGCTAGATGAGGAAGTATCAAATGATGAGGTAAATGTTCATTGAAAGTACACAGAATCATCCTCTACCTGCTGAAAGCTTTAATTTAGGAAAAATTGGTTACTATTGAGGCGCTTATTTCTCAAGTTATTATGCTACTTTATGTAGGTTTATCACGAGACAGTGGAGCCTGTTGTCCCCTTAATTTTTCAGCGCATCAAAGCCACTTGCTTTGCATATGGGCAGACAGGTAAATAGTCTCCAAAGAATCATAAATACACAAGGTTGCTTTCCAGGAAAATTGGAGAGTCTAATTGCAAGACTTTAGATCCTAATATCTAAAGTATTTTGATGTCATTTTGTATGCTCCCAAACCTGTTCATGAAAATAGCCTCTTCAATCTGTTAGAGAAATTCGTATGAGTCTGATAGACTGATAGGTGCTAATAAACATCCACGTTTCAAAAACAAATAATATTCTACTTTAACTATATGTGAACCCATTTTCTAGAACCGTATATCCTCAATTTAACCATCTTTGAATAATGTTTGTCTCTTAGGTAGTGGTAAAACCTATACTATGAAGCCTTTACCACTGAAGGCTTCAAGGGATATCCTAAGGCTGATGCACCACACATACAGAAACCAAGGGTTTCAGTTGTTTGTCAGCTTCTTTGAAATCTACGGAGGAAAGCTTTATGATCTCCTCAGTGAAAGGAAGTAAGTTTAAATGCATCTCATGCCGTTATCTTTTCTTTAATGCAATGCCTATTTATGTTGCTGAAAGACAAACGTTTTATTTTATAGGAAGCTGTGCATGAGGGAGGATGGTAAGCAGCAAGTGTGCATCGTTGGTTTGCAAGAGTACAAAGTATCTGATACAGATGCGATTATGGAGCTTATCGAGAGAGGAAGTGCAACAAGAAGTACTGGAACCACTGGTGCAAATGAAGAATCTTCTCGCTCACATGCTATACTTCAGCTTGCTATAAAAAAATCAGCGGAGGGAAACCAGTCAAAGCCCCCTCGCCTCGTTGGCAAGCTTTCTTTCATCGACCTTGCTGGAAGTGAACGTGGTGCCGACACAACAGACAATGACAAGCAGACAAGGTAACACCTTTACACCATCTCTCCTCCGGACCCTGATTCTCTTAAAATTGTTCCGCGTGAATATTGTGTCTGGCTATTTGCTTACAAATCTACCGGCATCATTATTATCTAATATGACACAGATTGGAAGGAGCAGAGATCAATAAGAGCTTACTCGCCTTAAAGGAGTGTATTAGAGCTCTGGATAATGATCAAGGTCACATCCCTTTTAGAGGCAGTAAGTTGACTGAAGTTCTTAGGGACTCATTCATGGGAAATTCTCGTACTGTTATGATATCTTGCATATCTCCAAGCTCTGGATCATGTGAGCACACCCTTAACACCTTAAGATATGCGGACAGGTTAGTTTTACTCTGCTCGTTGTTATATATATTTTTTTGTTTTGTTTTGTCATCTGTGCATCCCATAAACTTTTCTGCTAACTATGAGAATTGTAGGGTTAAGAGTCTCTCAAAGGGAAATGGATCTAAAAAAGATGTATCGTCTTCAACCGTAAACCTAAGGGAATCCACAAGAGCTCCTTTATCTTCCACACTTCCAACTCCATCTAATTATGATGAAGACGTGAATGAGATGTGGACTGAAGAAACAGATGACTTTGATGCATCTGATTACGAGCAAGAGAAACAAATGTGGAAGAAAAACGGGAAGCAAGAGCCATCCTTTAATGCACTGCCACAGGAGAGAATCCCAAAACCGACTATTCCGTTGAAGTCAAGAGAAATGACAAGGCCCGATGTGAAGAAGTCAACCTCTGATGACAATCTAAATGCACTTTTGCAGGTAACATACTGCTAATGCATTCTCCTTCAGAATGAAAAACTTATATGTCTTTCTCAGCCTTGACACGAGAATCATTTCTCATGCATATTTCAGGAAGAAGAAGACCTTGTGAATGCCCATCGTAAACAAGTTGAGGATACCATGAATATTGTGAAAGAGGTATTCCTCTTTTTGTCAGTTTTGCCAAGCCTCTGTTGTGGTTCTATCTTGTAATGCCTCTAATCCCTTTTAAATCACATGTGCAGGAGATGAATTTACTGGTTGAAGCAGACCAACCCGGAAACCAGCTAGACGGTTACATTTCAAGACTCAACACGATTCTCTCTCAGAAGGCTGCAGGTATACTCCAGCTACAGAACCGTCTTGCTCATTTCCAGAAACGCCTTAAGGAACACAATGTATTGGTATCTACACCTGGATACTGACGACCCCTCAAGTAGATCATGTACCTCCTTATATCGACCTTCTCAGGTTATTCACTTGTGCCCCTTGTTTGCTTGGACTGGAAATCAGAAGTTTATCTATTTTACAGCCTAATAAGAGCATTACAAGGAAGAGCTTGGTTGATATACGTGTAAGATATGCCTTGTGTTCTTGCTGCCACACTTTGAATTCTATGAAATTCATGTAATGGATTTGTTGCCGAAGATGAAGTACGTATATGTAATATTATCACACTATTGTGCTATTACTGAGCTTGCCATCTATTCTATACCATAATATATGCAAAGTATTGAAAGGTTCAAACTTCAAACATTGTCGCCAAGAATAGAACGTTCATCGTTTCATAGTACAGGTTCTTCAAACGGTCTTGATAGACACAAGCATGACTCAAACAAAAAAGACGAGTGACTTGTAACAAAACCAAAGAAATCAATAATCTGAAAAAAAGAAGAAGATTTGAATAGCTCAAGAGTGTTTGAATCAGACAGCTGATGTCAAGAGAAGAGATCATTAAAGAACTTTTGAGAAAGCATTACTGTTGTTGCACAAATGAAGAAAGCCCATTAATGAATAAATAGGCCCATAACTAAACAACAACCCTAGACTCTACATATAAATTGTTCTTCTTCTCCAAAGCGGAATCCTAGGGTTTACTCGCACGCAATTCGCTCCAATGGTGATCTCTCCTCTTTCTCTTCTCTACGCACATCGATTAACCCTTGGAACCATATCTGATCTTCTATAATGGAATCTGTGAATAATATTACAGGGAAAGGGAACAGGGAGTTTCGGTAAGAGGAGGAACAAGAGTCACACGCTCTGTGTGAGATGTGGACGTCGTAGCTTCCACATCCAAAAGAGTCGGTGCTCAGCCTGCGCATACCCAGCTGCTCGCAAGAGGACCTGTAAGACTCTTCATTTTTATCTCACTATGTTATTGTCTGTATAATGGTCAATAGATTTTATTGTTTAATTTAGTTGGCATGTTATTCGAGAAATGAGTGGACATTTTTTGATCATTATAGAAGATTTATGAATAGAATTTGTGTATGGAATTAGACAACTGGAGTGTGAAAGCAATCAGGAGGAAGACTACTGGTACCGGAAGGATGAGGTATCTCCGAAATGTACCTCGCCGGTTCAAGACTGGATTCAGAGAAGGTATCTTACATTGACTTCATTTTTATAGACTCTTCTTTTCAGAATTGGGTTTTAATTGTGAAATTTTGCACATTTTAGGTACTGAAGCAAAGCCAAGGAACAAAGCAGCAGCTTCATCAGCTTAAAATCGAATAATCCCCGACTAAGAAAACTTAGCTTTCATTTTTTTTTTTTGTTATGTAATTCAAGATAGATTGTTACATTTGTGTTATTCGCTTATATATTTTTGAATCTCGTTGAAATGCATTCTACAAAATTATTCGTCATCTTCTGTTGGAATTTATATCTTGGAACTAAATCCTACACTTCAACATTACCATGTTATTCGATAAAATTGTATACAATAAAAACATTCATACAACTGAAATTATGAACAAAATACTCAGAATTTATGACTATTTATGTAGCATGTATAAGTTTCATCTCCATATGTTAAATTGTGTAATTTAATGGAATAATATATTTTGTGTATCATATATATATATATAAAAACATTAAATTTTATAATTATTCACTAGTATAAGATTAGTATTAAAAAAATCTTGTATAGTTTCTACAATAATTTAAATTTCATAGAATAAATAATTTTTTATAAAAAAATTACAGTATATACCATAATTTCAAAACACTTTATCATAAAGAACATATTTGCTTAAGTTTGTGAGAAGTATCATATTGCTCTTTTGTATTCTTCTAACATACTTTCATCTCCTCTTTTCTTTTTTTTTTCATTCTCAAATAGATTCCAAAATAAGCAAAAGTTTCACTTAACAGAAGGGGAAGTAAAACTAGAGCCTTAACACCAATAAAACAGAGATTATAACTAGGGATAACAACTGCTTCTCTTGTCTACTATCTTTCACTGTTAAAAAACTCCTGCAACCAACTTGGCGAACCTGCAGCAATGTACAACGACAATCTACCATCTCGAGTCATACTCCGAGCTATATTGACTGTCTTTAAATTACAACATTTCTTCTCGAATTGGATACACCAATTCTCCTTATTGGCAGTGAAGGCTATCAAAGGGACGAGGAAACCCAGCCATTGAGGGTAATCATTAGGCTTGTGCAAGGCCTTGATCGTGTCCAAAGAAGAACAACAAAACACAACTTTGTCCTGATGCATATGACTCATACTCTGGAGAGCCATTCCCAGCTCTTAAGTTTGGCTTCAATTAAGGAGAAGACACCAGAGTAAGCTCTTCTATGTGTGATCACGTAAAACCCATAATGCACCCGACATGTTGTGCTCTGAAGACCATGTGAAGCTGAAATTACATTTTAGTTCTCCAAATAAGGGTGCTTGCCATTTACTCGTTGCTTCAAGGGAGGAGTGAGCGTGTGACCTTGATGGTGATCTCTCTTGGGCAACTCTCCAATGAGCTCTCCCAACCATAGCTAGCTCAACGATCTCCATTGGTGAAGCTTTTTGACCTTCAAAGAGAGCTTTATTTTGATGTTTCCACAGCTACCAGAGAATCCAGGGCCCAAGATCTCGAATTTCCTCAGGAAGTTGGTGTATAGTCTTTAATTTGAAGATATAGTCCATATTCGTATATATAGAGGAACTAAAACCATCATGTGGACAAGGAACATTCGCCAAATCCCAAACTTGATAGGCTAAGGTACAACCAAACAATATATGGTTGATAGACTCCTCCTCTTCACAGCAAAGGCAGCTGTCATAAATCTTTATTCCTCTGTATTTGAGTCTCTGTACTCCGGCCAAACCACCCTGAAGGATTCATCATAAGAAATGTTGAATTTAAGATGGATTATTGCTACACCAATACTGTTCAAACAGAGCATTAAGGGACGGGAGAGCTTCAGCTTCTGTGAAGACACTTTCGTGCTTTAGACGAGTGCCCAAATTGTAGGCAGATCTGACTGAGAAGAATCCTCGTTTCTCATAATACCAATGGTACTTATCCTCTCTATCATACACAGGTCTACGTTGGCATATCATATGGGTGTCTTGATCTGTAAATAACGAGCGCATCTTACCTAGGTTCCAAGTACTGTTTGATGAATCAATCAAGGAATGAACTGTCTCTTGCATATTCACATTCGAATTCAACTGAAGTGGTCGTCTAAGTCTACTGTCCCATAACCATTCATAAAGCCAAATCTTGGTACCTCTACCATTGCCAATTACTTTTCAAGTCCTTTAGCCATCACTTCTCTACCAAAAGTACACTTCTCCATATATAGGAAGGTTTTGTACCTATAACAGCATCCAAGATATTACCAGAAGGATAATACCTACTCTTAAACACTTGTGCAAATAGACTATGAGGCTCTACTAGCAGGCGCCAAGATTGTTTAGCGAGTATGGCTTGATTGAAGACATTCAAATCCCAAAATTTGATTCCTCTAAGCTTTTTAGGCAGTGAAACTCGTTCCCAATTTAACCAATGTATCTTGCGTCTTGAGCCATCCAAGTTCCACCAAAAGTCCATAATCACACTCGTAAGATTTTTGCAAAGGGTAATTGGAAATTTAAAACACGCTATAGCATATACCGGGAGAGCGAGAGCAACCGACTTCAACAAAACTTCTTTTCCACCCAACGATAAAGATTTCGCATACCAGCCAATTAATCTTTTCGAAAGCTTTTCTTTGATAAAGTTAAGCAAAACTTTTTTGGAGCCACTTAGGCATTCCGACAATCCCAAATACTTACTCTCGCCTCCTATATTCACAATTCCAGAGAAGTTATGAATCCAATCCTTAACACCAACAGAAACTTGCTTGCCAAAGGTGATAGCCGACTTCGACTTGTTTATAACTTGTCCAGAGATGATTTGATACTGTTTAAAACAATTCATTAGAGATCGAATTTCCTCCTTCGAATCTTTGCACATAAACAATCTGTCATCGGCAAAGAGTAAATGATATATGGAAGGTCCCGAAGGGTGAAATTGAAAGCCCGTGATCCTCTTATTCTGTTAAGCCTTGTTAATTATGTGAATGAGCGCTTATGTACCCAAAACGAATAAGAAAGGTGATAACGGATCACCTTGTCGAAGACCTCGCTTCGGGATAATGTTCCCATAAGCCTTTCCATTCAGCATTACCGAAAAACGAACATTGGAAACGCATAGCATTACCCATTGTCTCAATTGTGTGCAAAATCCTAATCGTTTAAGGATTTCGTCTAAGAAATTCCATTCGACCCGATCATACGCCTTTGACATATCGATCTTGACAAGCATAAACTCTTGCGAAAACTCTGTGTTTGTATGCAACCAGTGAATCGCTTCATGTGCAATAGATATGTTCTCAAAAATCAATCGCGAGGCAACGAAAGCAGTTTGCGTAGGTGAGATTAATTGGTTCAACAACGGTTGCAGACGATGGACCATTATCTTGGATATAATTTTGTATACCACCGGACAGAGACTTATTGGTCTAAGATCACACATTCTTGTGGGTTTAGGAACTTTCGATATCAGACAGATCTGAGTTAAAGCCCAGTCCTTGTGAAAGAAACCCTTAGAAAAGAAACGCTGAATCTCTTCAATTCTTAACAATTTCCAAGTAGGTTTTGAAAAAACCTCCTGTGAACCCATCGTGACCCGGCGCACTGTCACTCTTAATAGAAAGCATAGCTTAGTGAATTTCATCTTGAGTGACTGTTCGAGTGAGGGATTCGTTCATTGCTGGGGTCACCCTCTGGTGAAAGCCCTGTAATACTTGGTCATATTACTCGCATGTAGCTTGTTCTAAAGCAGAGAACAGTGAGTCAAAATAATTAATAACCACTAAACTCTCTTCTTCTTCTGATGAGTGTTTTAGTTTATCATCATCGAACAAAACGTCTATATGATTTTTCACTCTTGATGCTTTCACTGATGCGTGAAAAAATTTAGAATTTTTATCACCACTCTTCAACCATTTCTCTCTGATTTTTTGCCTCCAGAAGTCCTCTTCTCTCCTAAATGCCACTGCTAAATCATGTTTAAGTTGAGCCATTCTATGGAAGTTTGGATACATTTTGTTAGTCTCTACATCAAGAGCTGCACTTAGTTCTTTAATCAACCCCTTCGAGTTGACATCAGAAGATTTTGAGGTGTATTACAAATGATCGAATCGATCGTTTATATAAAAAATAAAAAGACAGAAGTTACTGTGTACGCATAGTGATGTGGGCTGCCTTAAAATTTAATTTACGCGTTTGTAAATGTCGCAAACGATATTCTCGACTTTTGTAACACTCTCCCCTTGGAGACCAGTGTCACTTGTTTGTGTTACGTCTTTGTTGCCTCGTTAAACACCTCCTTAGGAAAATCCATTGGAAAAAACAAAGTAAGGTAAAAGAGTACAACTGCGTAAGCTCCCCCTTGAACGAACATTTCGTCGTCTCAAAGGTCTTGTTGACGATGCATTCCAATATTCAGAACATGTTTCTTGAATGTTGAAGTTGGTAAAGACTTTGCGAAGAGATCTGTAGCATTTTGGGAAGATTGAACATATCTTACTTCAATCTCTTTGTTCTTCTCGAGATCTTGGGTGTATGAAAAGAACTTTGGAGCGATATGTTTAGTTCTGCCACTTTTGATATATCCTTCCTTGGTTTGAGAAACATATGTTGCGTTATCTTCATACAAAAATGTTGGTTCCTCATTGTTACTGATTCTGCTGGTTGTTCAAATGTGTCGACTGATCGATCTGAGCCATGCATATTCTCTGCTTGCTTCATGTAAAGCAATGATTTCGGCATGATTCGAAGAAGTAGTCACAAGTATTTGTTTCTGAGAACGCCAAGAAATAGCAGTGCCTCCGATCGTGAAAACATATCCTATTTGGGATCGAGCTTTATGTGGATCTCATAAATATCTTGCATCGACGTAACCAACCATTTCACCTTTAGAATCTCTAGGATAAAACAATCCTAAATCAATACTTCCCTGTAGGTAGCGTAAGTTTGTTTAATCCCATTACATGTCTTCTCGTAGGTGACGAACTGAATCTTACTAAAAGATTAACTGCAAATGAAATATCAGGTAGAGTACAATTGGTAAGGTACATAAGTGATCCAATGACATTTAGATATGGTAATTCAGGACTGTGTATCTCTTCGTTTTCCTCTGGTGGTCGGAAAGGATCATTCTCAACTTTTAATAATCTAACGACCATATGAGTACTAAAAGGAGTTGCCATATCCATGTTAAATCGTTTTAGCACTCTTTTTGCATATGTAAATTGATGGACAAATATACCATTAGGAAAATTCTCAATTTGTAGGCGTAGACAATATTTCGTTTGTCTGAGATCTTTCATCTCATATTCTCCTTTCAAATAGTTTGATGCTTTCTGTATTTCCTCTTGGGTTCCAATAATGTTGAGATCATCAACATACACAAAATTATCACAAATCCTGATGTTGTTTTCTTAATGAAAATACATGGGCATATGGGATCATTAATATATCCCTCTTTCACTAAATGCTCACTGAGATGATTGTACCACATACGTCCATATTGTTTTTACCAATATAATGATCTTTGCAATTTTATTGCACACACCTCTTTAGGTTTGGATTTTAATTCCTTGGGTACTTTAAATCCATCGAGAATTCTCATATAGATATCAATATCTAATGATCCATACAGATATGCCGTAACGACATCCATGAGATGCATTTCAAGATTTTCATAAGTCGATAGGCTTATCAGAAAGCTAAATGTGATTGCATCCATTACAAGAGAGTATGCTTCCTCATAATCAATTTCTGGTCTTTGAGAAAAACCTTGAGCCACAAGGCGAGCTTTATATCTCATTATCTCGTTTTTCTTATTTCGTTTTTGAATGAAAACCCATTTATAGCCAACTGGCCTCATATCTCTTGGCGTGAGTATAATGGGACCGGATAGCTCTCGTTATTAAGTGGATTGAGTTGTACTTGCATTTCATCTTTCCATTTTAGCCAATCATGTCTTTTTTGACATTCATATACAGATTTTTGCTCTGGATCTTCGTTTTCGTCATTTACTTCCCTTGACACAAGGAATGCGAAAACATCATCAGTGCAATCAACTTTATTTTGATTCCATATTTTCCCATTGTGAACAAAGTTAATAGAACTCTCATGATTTTCTTCAGGTTCCTCCTGATCAACGTTTTTATCAACTGGGTGATTTGGTTCCTCCAAAATACTTTCAGTTATTTTGGGGTTATCATGCTTTTCCGCTTCCTTTCATTTTCTAAGATTTTTATCCTTAGAACAAACAGGTCTACCACGCATCAAGCGGGTTCTAGACTCACGTGTATCATCTGCTCCTCCACGTTCTTATGGGATTTCAATTCGGGCAGGTGCATTTGCCGCTGGTATGTGAGACTTTGTTACCGGAAAATGCATCAGGTAGTTGATTTGCTATACTCTGCAATTATTCGTCGAAGTTCTAGTTATGACAGTTTCGTTGGTGAATCGAGGTATAATACAGATGGTACACTCCATTTGATATCTTTCCCAACCTCCTTATTTTCTTCCCTAGAACCGGGAAGACTTTCTCATCAAATTGACAATCAACAAAAGGTGATGTAAATACGTCACCCGTCTGTGGTTTTAGGTATCGTATAATCGATGGAGAATCAAAACCAACATATATACTCAACCTTCTTTATGGTCCCATCTTTTTACGTTGCGGTGGTGCTATAGGCACATAAACTGAGCAACCAAAAACCTTTAGATGAGAAATATTTGGTTCTCGACCAAATGTTAGTTGCAATGGGGAATATTTATGATATGCACTCGGTCTTATCTGAATGAGTGCTTCTACGTGCAGAATTGCATGTCCCCATGATGAGGTTGGAAGTTTAGATCTCATGATTAATGGTCTTGCAATCAATTGCAAATGTTTAATTAAGATTCAACCAAACCATTTTGAGTATGAACATGAGCTACTAGATGTTCAACTTCAATTTTCGTTGCCATACAATAATCATTGAATGCTTGGGATGTGAATTCACCATCATTATTGAATCTAACTCTCTTACTTTGATAATCATATAATTGGGCTCTCAGTTTGATTAATTGAGTAGGAAACTAGCAAATCCCTGATTTTGAGATGATAACAGACATACATGTGACCATCTGCTTGAAATATCAATTAACACCATAAAGTAGTGAAATGGTCCACATGGTGGATGTATTAGTCCACAAATATCACACTGAATGCGTCCAAGGAACTTTGGTGATTCTTTATCAATTTTGGTTGGCGATGGTCTTATTATTAATTTTCCAAGAGCACATGCTTTACATGTAATTTTATTTCCTTCAATTATCTCACGATTTTTCAATGAATGACCATGTGAGCTTTCTATAATTTTTCGCATCATACTAGTGCGTGGGTGACCAAAGCGTTCATGCCATAATGTGAAATCGTTTTGATTTCCTTTGATCATGAGATTTTACTTTATTGCATTTATATAAGTGTGATGCAAACCATATGGAAGTTCTAGGAATTTTTCGAGTATAACTCATTTGTCTTCTTTATTGGAAATAACATACATATACTTCTTTCCATTCTCAGTTGCAGACTGAGTGTCATATCCTTGGAGGTATATGTCTTTAAAGCTCAACAAATTTCTTTTTATAATTTGGAGAATATAAGGCATAATCTATGGAAATTATTGTTCCATTAGGAAATATAAAACTGGCTTTATCAGTGCCTTTAATTACGTCTGTAGGACCTGATATTGTATTGACAATAATTTTTGTCAATTTCAAATTAGAGAAATATTTTTTAACCTTCAAAATAGTGTGAGTAGTTCCACTATCTGGTATACATATTTCTCTGCTAATTTCCTTGGATGTTGTTCCAGTTGTGTAGTTATCCATTTATGAAATATAAATATTTATTAATAATGATATGGAAAAAACATTCAATAAATATACATTAGATTTTGTGAAAAAAGTTCAAACACATACAATAATTATACATTGTTGTAAAAAATGATTTATTTGTTTAAAAATACAAAGTTTTATTCATTAGTTATTTGATAGTCCTGCCGCAAACACTTCACTTGTCTATAAGTGTAGTCTCGTCGAGGTCATCGACAAAGTCTAGGGAATTGAGCAACGCCGTACCCTTTAAGTGTTCTGTGAGATTCACTTCTTTCCCTTTTTCTTGTATGGAATATTGATACAACTTACAAAGATGTGGAGGAGTACGGCAAACATGAGACCAATGTCCTGTTGCACCACATCTAAAACAGACATCCCCAAGTTTCTGGTTAGACGTCTCTTGGGTTTCTTTTCTTTTAGAAAAGTGCCCAGGTCTAACCCATTTGTTTGATCCTCTCCCTTTGTAAGTTTCTCCATGTCCGCTATTAAAGTGACGACCACGACCATGACTATGACCACGACCACAACCACGACCATAATAGGTCTGATCTTGCCTTTCCGGGTATTTTACATATGTGGCGTTTACTTCAGGGTATGCCCTGGTTCCAGTAGGTCGGGAGTTGTGATTTTGAATTAAAAGCTCGTTATTCTTTTTTGCAAGAATTAATGCCACAACCAAATCCGAGAATCTTTTGTACCCGATATTTATGTATAGTGTTAGTAAGACACTATGCTCTTTATGAAATGTGAAAAAGATTTTCTCAATCATTTCTTCCTCTAGGATAACCCTACCACAATATCTCAGTTGTGACACGATTCTTAAAACCGCAGAATTGTACTTATCCACTTTGTTAAAATCCTGAAACCTCAGGTTTTTCCACTCTTCTAAGGCACGAGGGAGAGTAATTTCTCTCTGGTTATCAAACATTTGCTTTAGAGCTAACCACAATTGTGATGGGTCTCTGATGTGCGCATAGTCATGCGTCACACTCGCATCTAAAAGCTTTCTCAGAAAAATAATTGCTTTTGCCTTTTCTGGAGATGAAGTTTTTTTTCCTTCTTTTATAGTATCAAATAATTCTTTTGACTCAAGGAACAATTTTGCGTCAGTGGTCCACGCTATATAATTAGCGCCTGTGATTTTCAGGATGGGGAACTTGATGCTTTCAATGTTTGCCATTTGTTTTTTCTAAACCAAAATAACATAAACTTTATTAGAATTAAAAGGAACCGTTTACATTAATCATTATCGCAACAATGAAAAAAAAATACAGTGAACATAATTAGCATAATATTCCTAATTTTTCACTACCGGTAAATTCTCCAACAAAAGAGCCGTAAATAGAAATAATAATCATGAAAAATACAACGATTAACATCAAATGAGAAAACTCCTGAGAAAGAAACATTTTGCGAAATTTCTTGAGAAGTAATTTGACTGAGGATAAAAACATTTGATGAGATAAAATGAGTGAAATGAGAGTGTATTTATAGATAAAAAATATTGTTCATAACCGTTGGAAAGTGAGAAAAGTTTTGAAAAATTTCTTTGTGACCGTTGATAAAATAGATGAGTTGGAAAATTAATCCAGAATTTTAAATATGCAATCAGATAAATTTATCATTTTTCATATTGGAGAGTTATATATATATTACGCAATAAATAAATATTAAGGAATAAAGTAAGTGCATTAAAGATAAGAACTCAGTAGGTTTTACCATCCCAAGTATAAACATAAATAATTTAAAAGCTAACCATAAGTAGGCGGTATAAACAATAAATAAATAATTATGGTATTAAAACATCCATATAAACATATAATAAATTATGGTGTTAGAACATTCATATTGACAGAAATAAATTATTGTGTTGGAACATCCATATTAACAGTTAATAAATTATGGTGTTGGAACATCCATATTAACAGTAAATAATGTAGAACCGTTCATAAATAGGCGGTATAAAAGTAAATAAATAAAAATGTAATGAGGCTAAAAGACGTCTGGTATCATCTAGTTTAACGACAATCTAATTAGAGTCCTTTTGATATTTTTCCATAAAATAATTTTTTTATGATATTGAGCGCTATTAAGATATATAATAAAAATTAATTTTGTAGAGCAATCGTGCTGATAACGTGTTATAATTTACTAGAGATGACTTTAATAATTATCGTAAACTTTAAATATAGAAACAACAAAAATTTTATACCCGGAAATTTTCTTAGATCTGATAACTCGGACGGATACTAAAAGAGCAAGAGAGTTATTTTATATGAGAGGAAGAAGAAAAGTTTTTGAAGTGTATTACAAATGATAGAATCGATCGTTTGTATAGAAAATAAAAAGACAGAAGTTACTGTGTACGCATAGTGATGTGGGCTCCACTAAAATTTAATTTACGCGTTTGTAAATGTCGCATACGATAATATTAACTTTTGTAACTTTTAGTATATTGTTAGTTATAAAAAGTATGGTTGTTGTCCATTAATAAAATCTTATTTTTGTCTATCAATAGAAAATAGACAATGCACATGAAAGATATGTTGAAGGTTTGGTTCCAAAAATTTTGTTCTTATTTGTTTATTGCTAGAATACTTCTCCTCACAGTAGTCATGTTGTCCACTGTCCATGTTCAATGTTGTCCATCATCAATAATATATTGTCGACCAGACTCTAGTGTTATCTCAATCAGTAAACGATAAACATTATAAAGCTATCAACTTGTCCATTGTAAAAATACTTCCCCTCCCCCTCCCCCACACATTACCTATGTTGTCAATTGTTTCGTCTCTCATCACATCAAAATCATACACTAATAAGTCTTTTTTACTATCATTTTACATTTATGCACCACCCCTTAATTATGAATCATCAACATATCCTTCATTAATCAAATCTTTACCTTCGCGTTTTTCATCAACAATTTTAGGGTTTTTTTTTTTTAATTTGTCCATCATGATACGTTGAAAAACAGTGGACAAACTGTTTTTCTTTTCAGGTGGACAATATATTGTAGCGGCCGGTGGAAAAAAATAGTTTACAAGATAATAGTGGACAAAATTTTTCTTAAATTGTCTGTCAATCAATACAAAAGTTTCCCATACAAAAGCTTACATTGAAGTTGACCATTTTTCACTAAAAAATTAATAGATCAAAAAACAAAAGTATTTTTTGATTTTTTTCCAACCACAATCCAAAACAATATGGTATATTTCACAAACTTATACATTTATGGCATTTCTTTTTTTTTTCACCCAAAAACCGACATAAAAACTAGAAAGCTAAAGATGAGTCTCTCGACATCCACGAAGGAAGCTCGACTCCGATAATGTGAAGCTGTGATTGCGTCTTCTCGCCATGCCAGCCAGAAAATATGCGTGTCGATTCAAAATGCGCGGTCTATACTGAAACTGAACATCGGATACTGCCGCCTGTAGTTCTCCATGTCGTGCAATTCCAAAGCGAATGCTGGCCAATCAGAAGGACTTCCAAGCATATGAATAAGCTCTTAGGAATCGGTGAAGAATCGCCGATACTGGTAATTTAACCTGTGAAGACACTGCATAGCCCAGAGTAAACTGAAATGTTCTGCATGTAATGGGGAAGTCCCCCGGAACACACCCCTTGATCCCATAACGACCGGGGACTTATTTGATCCCGTTAAAAACCACCCTAAACCACAGAAGGTGTTTTTCAAAGCCCACGATGCATCGACAAAGCATGCATTCAATTCAGTTGGTCGAGCAGAGAGTATCATCGACAAAGCATGCATTTATGGCATTTCTTATAAATTAAATTTCTAATCTGGTACTTTTCACAGTAATCCTCCAAAAAAATCATACATAAACTAATTATTAGACATGTTTAGCTCTAATTAAAATTTCAAATCAATTAAAATCATGAAATTTTATACCGGTTTGGTTCAAATTTTTTTAAATAAAAATTTCGGATATCCAAACTTAACCCGAACTCAAAGTTAAAATATTCAAACCCAACAGAAAACTATAAAATACGCTAATAAATTCTAGAAATTCTTATCGAGAAATCTAAAGACTCTAAAAACTCAGTCTGAAACCAAACGAGTAACAGAATGCTCCCCTCTAATTCATACTCTTGAATATAATATATAGTTATAGTTGTATTATTTAATTATTTCAGTTGGTTATGGTTATAAATTTATATAAATTAGTACTAAAGTATGATGGAAACAGAGAGGTTACTAAACTAATGACCGAAGAGAACTCAAAATTTGGTAAATTCATAAACAGTAAAACCTAGAAACACCGCACGTCTCATGACGTTGGCTCTTTCCTTCTCCGCTTCTTTCGCTTCCCGTCGCCACTTTCGCTGCAGGTGAATGAATTGCTCTCTTCATCTATCTCTGTAAATGAAATTTTCACGTTTTTCTTCACGATTACTGATTTGATTTTTCAAAGGGGTGAGTATAATCCCGGAAGCCAATAATTGGATTGAGAGTTCTGATTAGCTAAGATAATTTGATCTCCGTATTGTTCTGTGATTACAGGCTTCAATGGTTAATAAGAAGAGTCATACTAGAGTTTGGGAGATGGAGAATCTTACAGTCTCAACAAAGGGTTTGTTGTCATCAAGAGGCAGGACTGGTCTGAAAGCTTCATCGTACACTGATAATTTGGATTATCCTCCAATTGAAGAAGATGAGGATGAAGAAGAATTATCTGTTGAGAAGACGAGGACAAATCATAAGGGCAAACAAATCCAAGTTGATTTCTCCATAAGTGCTAAGCATCAAAAGAAAAAACTAGAGATTAAAGAAAGGTTAGAACTGGAGGCTGCTGCACAGAAGGAGGCATTGAAAGAAGAAGACGATCATGATGCATTCACGGTTGTTATAGGAACGAAAACCTCTGTGCTTGAAGGAGAAGACACTGTGGATGCGAATGTTAAAGATATAACAATCAGTTGTTTCTCTGTCTCTGTTAGAGGGAAAGAACTTTTTAAGAATGCCTCTGTAATGATTTCACATGGGAAAAGGTATGGCTTGGTCGGGCCGAATGGAATGGGAAAGTCTACTCTGTTAAAGCTTATAGCTTGGAGGAAGGTTCCGGTTCCCAAGAACATTGACCTTCTTCTCGTTGAGCAAGAGGTGGTGGGTGATGAAAAGAGTGCTATTGAGGCTGTTGTTTGTGCAAATGAAGAGCTGGTTAAGTTGAGAGAAGAAGCTGAATCTCTTGTGCAGAATCAGAACGATGATGATGACGCTGGTGGGGAGAAGCTTGCTGAGATCTATGACAGGCTACAGATGTTGGGTTCAGATGCCGCTGAAGCTCATGCGTCCAAAGTTCTTGCAGGGTTAGGTTTCACAAAAGATATGCTAGTGCGTCCTACTAAGTCGTTCAGTGGTGGCTGGAGGATGTGGATATCGATATAGAGCTCTCTTTCTAAGGCCAAGTCTTTTGTTGTTAGATGAACCAACCAACCATTTAGACCTAAGAGCGGTTCTTTGGTTAGAGGAGTATCTCTGTAGCTGGAAGAACAGAACTTTGGTTGTTGTTTCACACGATGTTGGTTTCCTCAATAGTGTTTGTACTGATATAATACATCTCCACGACCAGAAGCTCCACTAGTATCGAGGTAATTTTGATGCTTTCGAATCTGGATATGAGCAGAGGCGTAAGGAGGTTAACAGGAAGTATGAGAGTCATCTGAAAAGGGAGAAAGCAGCTAAAAGGTCTGGAAACAGGGTTCAGTAGGAAAAAGTAAAAGACCGTGCCAAGTTTGAAGCAGCAAAAGAAGCATCAAAGAAGGGTGGTAAGGCAAAGAAGAGTGATGAGGACGACCCAGTGCCAGAAGCTCCGAAGAAGTGGACAGATTATAGTGTGGTGCTCGATTTTCCATAACCAACCGAGCTTCCTGGTCCTCCTCATCTGCAGTTGATTGATGTCAGTTTCTGCTACCCCGGCAAAGAAGGTTTCAGGCTCTCGGATGTTGATATAGGTATCGATATGGGGATGAGAGTAGCGATAGTAGGGCCTAACGGAGCTGGAAAATCCACTCTTTTGAATCTTCTTGCCGGAGATTTAGTTCCAACAGAGGGTGAAGTGAGAAGAAGCCAGAAGCTTAGGATAGGCAGGTACTCTCAGCACTTTGTTGACCAGTTAACAATGGAGCAAACACCTGTCGAGTATCTCTTTCATCTCTACCCCGACCAGTGGACCAAAGTAGAGCAAGTGCGTGCCAAACTTGGCAAGTTTGGGCTACCAGCCTACAACCATAAGACACCCATTGCCAAACTGTCTGGAGGACAAAAGGCCAGGGTTGTCTTGGCCTCCATATCAATGTCCAGGCCACACATTTTGCTTCTTGACGAGCCAACAAACCACTTGGACATGTAGAGTGTAGATGCCTTGGGGGATGCACTAGATAGGTTCCAAGGAGGCGTTGTCTTGGTCAGCCACGACTCGAGACTCATATCTCGTGTCTGTGAGGATGAGGAGAAGAGTCAGATTTGGGTTGTAGAAGATGGAACAGTCGACTTCTTCCGAGGAACTTTTGAGGATTACAAGGAAGAACTTAGGAGAGAAATCAAAGCAGAGGTTGATGACTTGAATTCTCTTGTTGGCTCCTAAACCGTCTCTGGAACAAATCAGCAGCTTTATCCGCTTAAAACCGACTAATCCGGACTAAAAAAAAACTTAGCTTTTAGCTTTAATTGTTAGGTAATTCAAGATAAATAATTTTTGTGGATCTGATACGTTTATGTTGTGGGTTTTGTATATATATTTTTGAACCTCGTTGAAATGTCATTCTACATTTTCAAAATTTTACATTCTGCAAATTACATTGTTGTTGGTTCGAGAAAATTGTATACAATAAAAACATTCAGATTCTTGAACATGATATAATGGTACATTTATAGTTTATAAATGTAAATAAATTAGTAATAAAATAGGATGGAAAAATGTCATGAGATGGTAATAAACTAAAAACTGCAGAGAACTCAAAATTTGGTAAATTCCTAAACGGGAAAACCTAGAAACACCGCACGTCTCCAGACGTTGGCTCTTTCCTCCTCCGCTTCTTTCGCTTCCCGTCGTCACTTTCTTCCGACACATAATTTTGATTCGTTGACTTTTCTACCTGATCCCGTCTTTCTATCTGCTTTATTTAGCGAACACCTATTCCCCATTTTCGCTGCAGGTGAATTGTTCTCTTCCTCTATCTCTGTAAATCGAATTTTTACGTTTTTCTTATCGATTACCGGTTTGATTTTTTCCTTTTCGATCTGATCTCGTCATATTTTGATTCTCTTGTGTGGTTGGATTTGGATTTGCTATAACAGTAAAGGTATTTTTCTTTCACAGATCTATCTTGAATTCTTGATATTGTGAAGACACGCATAAGAAGAGGAGGACGATGATTCGATTAAGGACATACGCATGCCTTAGTTTTATGGCGACATTGGCTGTGATGTATCATGCTTTCAGTAGTAGAGGCCAATTTTACCCTGCGACGGTTTACTTATCCACTTCAAAGATCAGCTTGGTCCTGCTTCTCAATATGTGTTTGGTGCTTATGCTCAGTCTTTGGCACTTTGTCAAATTCATCTTCTTGGGATCCCTTAGGGAAGCAGAAGTCGAGAGGCTGAATGAACAAGCTTGGAGAGAGCTCATGGAGATTTTATTTGCCATTACTATTTTTCGACAAGATTTCTCTAGTGGGTTTCTTCCTTTGGTTGTTACTCTTCTGTTGATCAAGGCTTTACATTGGCTTGCCCAGAAAAGAGTTGAATATATTGAGACCACTCCATCTGTGCCTAAGCTCTCTCATGTTCGTATTGTCTCTTTTATGGGTTTCCTCCTTCTTGTGGATAGTTTATTTATGTACAGTTCTGTAAGTCACTTGATTCAGTCGCGACAGGCTTCAGTTTCTCTCTTCTTCTCATTCGAGTAAGTTGATTTTGATGCTTTCATTGTCTTTAATGGTAATATTGGTTTCTGTATCAGATCGAACTGTAATATTTTCTAGTGCTAGCTAGTGTCCTCTCTCTGATCCTCTTGTGCGATTTTATGTTGCTGATGATAAGTTTCTCTTACAGGTATATGATCTTAGCGACAACAACTGTTGCTATTTTTGTGAAATATGTCTTCTATATCACTGATATGTTCATGGATGGTCAATGGGAGAAGAAACCAGTGTATACTTTCTATCTGGAGCTAATCCGTGACCTGCTTCACTTGTCCATGTATATCTGCTTCTTCTTTGTGATATTCATGTAAGTTCTTCCTTCCATATTTTACATTCTGGATTGTCAAAGCTATATTAACCCAGTACATTAATACACATAATCAAATATATGTACTAATTGAGAAACTAAAAATGCTGGGACTTAGGAGAAGAAGCTCTTATTTCCTTTTTCTTGTCTCATATTTTGTTTGGGTACTTGTGTTTGCTGTGTAGGAACTACGGCGTGCCTTTGCACTTGTTACGGGAGCTCTATGAAACTTTTAGGAACTTTCAGATTCGTGTTTCTGATTACCTTCGTTATCGTAAAATCACTTCCAATATGAATGAGAGGTTTCCTGATGCAACTCCTGACGAACTAATTGCGTAAGTTTCTTATAGCCTAATTATGTTTCCACTTAAAGTAAGCATAATTCTGACTGTACTCTTCTGAATTTTGGATGGCTCTTTATTTCATTGGTTCTTCGTTTCTTTCCGATATGCAGAAGTGATGCCACATGTATCATATGCCGTGAAGAAATGACAAATGCGAAGAAGCTAATCTGCGGGCATCTCTTCCATGTGCATTGTCTTCGATCATGGTTGGAGAGACAGCAGACATGCCCTACTTGCAGAGCACTTGTAGTACCTCCTGAGAATTCCACATCTGCAGCTGCAAGCCAACGTGGATTGCACCAAAGTTCTCAACAAGGTACTCCAATTGGCCAATAAAACCATTTATTGTGTATGCAGTATATGTTGTTACTATTGTTTGGTTTTGAGATTCTTAATATTGGGACAAGAAATATTGACTAATTAGTTCTGTGCAAATTGAAGCAGGCACTTCAAGCTCAGGCGCCCAGGGCTCTGAAACACGTTCTTCTGCTGGTGGTTCCAATGATAATTTGAGCAGGCATCACGCCAGGCTTCAAGCAGCTGCTTCTGCAGCCTCCATGTATGGAAAGTCAATGGTTTATCCATCTTCAAACACAGTAGCATGGTATGTCTTGATCTACTAACTCTATGCTTGGTGTCGTGTTGTTGAACTTGTAATGCGAGTTTGGTTTCTTCAATAAAAAATTCCATACTAAAGAAGCTGTAGGTTCTGTAGGATTCTCACCTCATAGTCTAACCAGCAAAGTCTTCAAATATGATTCTTAAAAAGCTTTACAATTTTAAAATATCAAAGTATACATCTACGTCTAGTGTTTTATTTTTAACATTTTATAGTCTCACTTTCTACCTCTTTTGCCCTTGGAGATTTTCACGATGTGACACACTTGTGGTTGTGATCTCTGTGCTTTGAATTCATGTTCACCTATTATAGCTTTTGCTACCTTTTCGTAACTCCATTCAATGTGGTTAGAAGAATTGACTGACAAATAAGTTTGCCTCCTTTGTAAAGGTCGACGGGTTTTCCTGGTACAGAGCCACACAGAGCCCATCCTTCGTCCTCACCCCAATCTCAGCTTCCTCAACACAACCTTCCCAGTGAAAACTCTCGTGCCTATGCAAACTTCTCAGAGGCTCAGCTGGAAGACATGAGAAACTCTCTCGAGACCCACCTCGAGGTAAGGTCACTGGACACTGAGTAATGCAAATTATGTGAAATTTCAGAATCAAGTGCTTACAATAGATGATGTGTTATTTATTCTAATTAAGTATTAATGCTGTGTGTAGATTTTGAGAAACCGACTTCATTATCTAGAGAATAGGAAACCGGAATCCACAGAGTCCACAGGCATAGCAGAGAACAAAGGAAAGACAATAGCGGATGCATCTGTAAATGGTGCAGAGTGAATTGAGTGGTAAATTTGGATGGTATGTATAAGTGAGACAAGAGCAGATAGAGAAAGGAGNAAAAAAAAAAAAAAAAAAAAAAAAAAACGTTATTTTACCAGAAGTGTACATCGTTTTCACTGTCATAAAACTGTACGTAAACTGTTTTCTTTTTTTTTTTATTACTAGAAATTAAACCTGCTCATTCGTTCGAACCGTCTTATTTTACACAATATTTTATTTAAAAATATTGATTAGCGATTAAGAATATTGGGTTGATTTATTGCGTTGTATGATAATAATCTGCCTAATCTGTGTCTTGGTTTATGGCATTAGAATGTTCGCAATTAAACCCGTTTTGGTTATTGCAAGAGTGTAACCAAAGATGTGAGAATAACTCCTATGTTTATCAACTTTTTTTCAAATTGGCGAAATAATTTATTTGAAGAGACTCGTTTATGATTTTTCAATTGCTTAGTTTTTTAACTAAAATTATTATTGAGATTTTTGTGTTTTATTTTCTTTGTTATTGTCTCTATATTAAATCCATCGATACAATGAATTATTCTATTAGGTTAAAAAAGTTATTTCAACTATATAATATCTACTAATCCATGAGTTATTTAAAATTTCACATTTAATATTTAGAGTATTAATTATTATATTTCACACTTATAAATTAAATTATTTAACATAATAATTTAAACGATACTTAATTAACAAAAAATTTATGTTAATTAATTATTGATATATTGGATAAATAATTTATCGAAAAACTGAATATTTGTAATTTCATCTTTAGTTCTTAAATTATGATATTACATTTTAATCTAGTTTTGCCATAGTTGAAAACTATGAGTCTCGTCTCTACTGATGACAAAAAAGAGATGATATTGAGATTTAATATATGACATCTAATTGCCGATTATGTGGTGTTCATGTTCAATGGTAAAGATCAATTTATGGTTATGGATGCTCTTGAAAAGGTGTACGAAGAAACGTGATGGTTATATTGACAATGATTCAATAATACGTTTTCTTGTTATATATGACAATGGACTTGATATTGGATTGAATATATAAGAATTCCAACCGCAACCAACTATATATTTGAAAGAGACACGTGTCATCATAACATCACATGAAACACATATTTTATTATATGTATAATATGATTTGTGTATCAATTTACGTTATGTTGTTGCAAGGTTCAATATATATGCTAGATAAAAACATAATACTACATTTTATAAAAGGAAAAAAAAATTTCAGCTACACCAACTATAACCTAATATGTAAGAACACAACTCATTTTTCAAATTGTAACATAAACATCATGAAATATTAATTTTACATGGTGACATATACAAAGTATATGTATATATTGTTGAAAACAACATTTCCGTCAAATCTTAACGGAAATCGTTAAAGTTTGACCAAAATTATTGTCAACTAGACAAACTATAAAATATTATAAGTATACATACACCAATTATCAAAAAATAGTTTTAACTACACTAACTAATTTAACAAATGATAAAATAGAAATTAAGATAACATTACATTTTTCTTTTTCATCATAATATATTAATCGAAAGAATAAAAATAAGTTAAAGTCTTAAGATAAACATGAAGCCGATATGGAAAATAAAGTTAATCCGAAACAAATTTCATCTAATGAGTATAAATATTAAAAATATTTAAAATGAGTCAATTAATCACGATCAGTGAATGTTGATAATCGACAATGACACGATCTATTTTTATCCCATTATCTCATTGGTAAAGGAACCGTTAATATATATATATATTGTTTCTTTACATCATCATTGATGATTTTATAACATAACTAATTATATTAATTAATAAAATCAATTATCTATAGCTTGTCCGAGTATCATTAGTAAATATCAATAATAGTGATTTCACACGCAACTTAAGCCAATTATAAAATAGAGTGAAAATTATCTAAAATATAACAAATAACAAAAATATATTCAAATGCATGTTTTTGTCTAGTTTTATAAAGAATGTGATTTTAAAAATGCTAACATCATGAGAAAAAAATACTATTGAGATTTCATTTCATACGGATAATTTATCTCAACTAAAAGAGTACTTTATTAAAAAAATTGTATTAGGCACCTATTTTACAAAATAAAGAACAAAAAATACCAATTTACAAAATTACTCAAAACTCTATACTTCAAATCATCTTATGTTTATGTTGAGAATAAATGATTGTTTTGTACTCAACAACTAGATAACTAAAAAGATAATAATAGAAAATTGGAATTGAAAATGAGTTTTACGCTGACTAAATCTTTTTGGGTTTGTGTGAAATTTATTTATGTAGAAATTTTATTTAAAAAATCACTATTAGTAGCATTGTATTTATTTTAAGTACTAAGTTATTATAGTTTCCTATCAAAATTAATAATTTTTTGTCGAGTGGTATCAATATATTATGTCATAGTTTAAGTTTGAGTTAAATTGATATTTTTAAATTTTAATATTGGTCTTATGTGACTAAATATATTAGTTATTTATGAAAATGTTAATTTGACATATATTTTTCTATTAGTGCATGTCTCTACGTAAAATTATTACTTAATGATGTTTATTATATATTTTGATTGTTGAGATATGTAGTAGTACATTATGTCATATTTTGTGTAGTTGGCAAGTATTTTTCACTTAACGGATTCCGTTTATAATTAACGGAAATGTAGTTTGCAACATAAAAATTAAATTTGGGATGTGTACTCATGTATAATAGTTACTTGGTGATGGTTTGAGAGCATAATAATACTTGAGATATGTAACCATATATTATCTAATCATTTGTGTGGTTGGCAAAGAATTTTCCTTTATAAAAATATAAAAGCTGAAAAAATATTTTGCATTTGAACGATAAAGAAGATTCATCATTTTCGAAAAAAAAGAAGATTCATCATTTAAAAGAAAATAATATAATTTAAATTTTTACATAAGATATTTTATGTGTGACAATGATTATGTTTTGATGAAACTAAACGGGGAAAAAACTAACTAAAAAACCACCATAAGATAAATAGAAAATAATTTTATGTCAAGTAATCTTTACCGTGAATCTTTACCGAATACATCTTAATCATTAAGATGAGTACCGCTAAGTTAGATTCATTGCCATCTCGCTCCGTTTGTGTCAGTGTTACGGCATTCAAAATGCAAGATCGTTCACGACTCTTCTTTCTTTGATTATGTTGATCGTTTGATTTTTAAATGAGTTTGTACTTTTGTAGGTTTAATGATTTTGTGAAATAGGCTTCTTCAATGACAATGAAAAGTTTCTAGGCGTTGCGAGAAGGATGTAAAGAAAAATAACATACCATGAAGAGATGCATCGTTTAAAGAAGTGTTCCTTCATGATAATAAGTCACAACCTTTTGATAAATGACACGTGTCGCTCAAATAAGCAATGAAACCCAACTTTTTAATATATATAATTTTAAATACTTTGGTTGACATTATCTCTATGTGATAATCAAGTATACAACACAAATATTATCTCTTATAGCCTTGTTTCTTGTTAGCTCATGAGTTTTTTTTAACTGTAATTAAGAATTATACTAATTGCTGTTAAAGTAAAATATGTACAACACAATCAACAAGTGTTAGTTACAAACTTACAAACTTACAAATAGGAATGGTGTAATATGTTTCGCCATGTAGATTTTTCCATGTCAAAAATAAAAGCAAAAAATCCTCTTTTGAGTAACATAATCATTTATATCATTGTGTACTTTACTCCGTTGCAATTTTGCTTCTAGTTCTAACAAACAACAATATTATATGATGTTTTCTATAACTCATCTTTGGTTAACTGATTCTTCGGTTTTAACTCTTGGTTAATTAAAACAGCAATTTCCTTTGCAGTGGATTTTATTGACAACTTTAACTGCACAACACATCATCACCATCTAAGATTTTTTAAAAAAATTTGGAGATCAAAATAAATAGAAACCCTATAAAATTACTATTTATCGGGTTTTCCTTTTCGCCAACTTTGTAAAGCAAGATTGTCGGATAATCACCAACCTGCATCACATATACCATGTTGATAATAATCAGATCAAAGGGAATGTAAAATCTCTTTGATCTTTTGAGATTGTTTATTTATCATTATCTTATGATGCTCGTTTGCAGAAGCCTATCCTTGCAAAAACAAGATTCTCAAACCTTTTAAAGTGTTTCGAAAACTTCTCTATCTGTTTACTCATAGCCTCGCAGTTAATACACCATGGTGTGTACACCTGTTTCAAATATCATACTGAAATGTTACATCCATTTTTTAATTATTTCCCTTTGACAATGGGTCGGTTTCATTTACAGTCCTCTAGAAGAACATTCTCACGGCTCTTCAAAACCAGTTCATAAAAACTCCTGCTTACCACAACCACTATGCTTCCATATTGCTACAGATTTCAAAACCCATTATTTATATCTTAAAATAACATTTAGAAGGGAATGCATATTTGATGCTCACAATATCTGGAATTGCCTCTAACTTGTAGTAAGGTGAGACAGTTCCATATGCTAGCCCTGGACAAAATTCCTACATTGCACATACTCAATAAACATCACATCAATGAGTTTTTTAAATGTCTAAGAAGATGTAAGAAAGTTTGTACTTCTATATTGCTAGGGATGGATCTGACTCAAGCAAAAATTTGGAGTTCAGGTTGTTATCGAATGCAGCAACCCGTTAAAGAAGTTGATTTTTAATCATTGTAGCTTGTAAGCTTTATCAATAAATCAAGACATGTATAGTAGCCTACAAGTATAAGCGAAAACTTACAGTATTTTTTTTACATCTTCTATCCCGAATAAAGTCAAGAATGGCATTGCGAGGTTTGCATTTAATATGTCGATGTATATAAACATAAGCTGCACAGTATCCGCATAAAAAGTAAATATAAGAGAAATTTTACAAATCCATTTGGCCTAAAAGTTGGAAAATACTTTTGAGTTGAATTTTCTTGCAGTATCTTCCATAGACTGTGCAATATTTTCGTAGTCATCAGTCTTTGAAAAGACCATAACCTAACCAAGATTGATATGATACCACAAATGTATTAGCGAAAACAACATAACCTACATGGATACAAATTGTAAGTTCTCACTTGAAGCTTGACTGGACTTGAGTAAACACAGGTTGTGTTGGATTCAGCCAATTTTTTGATCAACGACAATTTGTTTCTGTCAAGAAATTCCAATATCTTCTCTGATTGACAAGGTCCATCTAAGTGATCAGTACACATAATTTAGACAGTAATACATATCACACTATAGAGGAGAACTATAAAGTATATGATAATATCAAAAACTTTTTCATATTGGTAAGCTTACCATAAACAGTGTACTTTTCAACTTCACTTTTAACCATTCCAATAAACACATCGTTCGATTTCATATTAGGAAACAGAAGTTTGGCAACATCCTTGCTACTTGTTTCTACAAATTGGATTTCATTATCTACATATGTAGCTTTGAAAAATTCATCATGTCCAGCAAAACCATGAGCAAATAAAGTAACCAAATTTACATTACCAAATCATATGAAATTATCGATGGATCAATATTTGAATTATACCTGAGAGTTTTTGAATAAGCCGAGAATAAAAGTATGAAACTTGTTAAGAAATGATGAAGCTTCATCAATCGTATAAAGCTTAATCGTTGGCGAACCAGTCTTTTGCACCCAAATTACTATCTCCTCTCTAAACACAATCAAATTCGTCACCAATGAGAACAAGAATCAGAATCTATTGATGCTTAATTACTCTTACTCATTATTATTGGACATAAGATCCTATAATCTCAACATTCCGAAAACCTAAACTCTCAATTTGATAATTGGAAATTTGCAGTAACTTACAAGGAGAATCCACCAGTGTAAGGCAAAGATGTGCCATTGATGAAAAGAAGAAGCGTTGGGAAACATTTGATCTCGAGATGCGATGCTACTTTCGAATACCTCTTGTCGTCGATCTTAGCCATCAAAACCCAAGAAAACATATCTTTTAAAGCTGTGGCCGCCTCCGCAAATCGCGGCATTAACTCCGCGCTCCTGGGGCACCACGATGCGTAACCTAAGACCATAACGCTCCAATGCATTGATAATCCGCTTTGTATTGTCTCCATTGAGTTTCAGCACGATCCACTGCACCTTGCTCATTAAGAGTTGGAGAGATTGGGGAGTGTTGGTGCGGGAGGTTTAGACGTGGAGATGTATTTTTATTTGGAATCTGGATCAGCACTACTAATATGAAGATCTTTTTATAAAAAAATATTAATTCTCATTAATAATGTAATCACTACCATGCAAATTATGCTCTCCAATGTGTATTAAATATGAATTTTGGGAGAATTTATGTTAAAATGACAAATCATATGTTATTCAAACCAAAATTTTAAATTGTCATACGAAATTGGACTAGTGATTAGAAAAATTATTATCAAATTCATTGTTATTTTAAGTAATAGATTTCAAAGGATTCGATGCTATTTTAGTGAATTTTGTTAGTTAAAAACACAAAATTCCAAATCTCATGGTTTTAGGTGGGATTGTACAGAATTTTAAAACAAAACATATGAATATCTTGATTCACCTAAAATCATCTAACAACTCACTAAAACTCAAAACACTTCAAATCATTTAAAATATATGTTTGAAGATGCATACTTATTGTTTTCTTAAACTATTATTTTTGTTTAAGACAAGCCTCTAGTAATATTACACTCTTTACTAAGATTGAGTAAGAAGTAGAAAAAAATGCAACATTGATGATGATATACTTAATATCAAACGAAACTTAGATTCTACCTTAAGAATTGAAGTGTCAAACACTAATGATGTCATTGTTTTCAAGTAATCCAAAAGTTAAAGTAAAAAATAGAAGATATTCTTTGAAGTTGATCAGTCATCAGTAGGACCTTGAGATCACAGAGAGCACAAAAAAGAAAGAAGACCAAAATTTTTTCTTATAGAATAGAGATTGGGGAAATCATATCTCAATTTATGGCAAGAAACTATTGACCAGAGTTTTAAGCATTGATTATGGTTATTAACAACAATATTTCGTGTTTTGTAAAAATAGGGAATGAAAATTTTAAAAAGATAAACAAAATATACATAAAATCATATAAAAAGTTTGCAATACTGAGAAGAATGTAAGAAACAAGCATGAATCTTTTAAAATGTGACATAAAATAGTGTTAATGGGTCCAATAGAACTGACTAAAGGAATGACGTGGACCGAATGCTACCAAGAATGTTTTTTTACAACATAGATACTGGAGAGGCTTACGCTATCTTTACAAGCGTGGAACGAGATCTCAAAACTTAACCGGAGTTAATTGTTTCTAACTAAACAGATTCGTTTTGGTTTTCTTTCACAAACGAAAGTAATGTCTTTTTAGGATTATGGTTTAAAGGGTAATTTTTATATATTGGACCTAATGTTGGTTTAATGAAAATTCTATCTATAAAAAAAATTATGTACGTAATGCATGAAATATAAAAGCTATTCTTCTTCTTTCTTTTAGAGCAGAAAAAACCTAATCGTCGTTTCATACTCAATCCATCGATCAAACATGGCTCCAAAGGATAAATTCAATATGTCACCTATATATTCACCTGTTCGACCTGTTGGGATACCACACGGTGTAAGTGTATATCGGTTATCTATATAATTTTTTTGTTACTAAATATGGATAAACTAATAGAAACATATATGGATTTTTTTGTGTACGCTAGCTGCGAGATTAATTGTTATCTTAGAGAATATTTGGTATGTTGATCTAGACTTACAGCTTTCTTCCATAATCAGCCTTAGATCTAAATTTGAAGAGGTAGATCCCGAGACACTTGCAGCTACTGTAGCAGTAAGAGTCAGTGTCGTGGAATCTCTCAGTGTACTTTTCTCCACGGGTGGTGATGTAGCAAGATATTTGTAATATTTGAAATATTCATATATATCTTTATTAGTTTTTCATATTTGTCATGATTTATGTGTTATTTAATAGTTTTTAGGTTTTATTCTTTTACTATAAATAGCTTATTAGGCCTATTTTATTATTAAGAGTCGATGATTTAATAAAAGAACGTTTATTCATAAGAGGTTTTTATAAACACTGTAAAGAATATTCACAAACCCTAAATAGGTTTATTTATAGACCATTGTGAAAAATATACACAAATTCTAGTTTTCTGGATATTCTCGAATCAACAGTTTTATCCTCAGTTTTCGCTTCATCATTTGGTATCAGAGTTGCGTTTCTTTGATTTCTTAATCAAAAAATGATTTTGGATGTCATGCTGATAAGTAGTTGCTCTATTTTCAAGGATGAAAGTTCTTTTGTCAAGAGATAAAAGAACCATGAGATCTACAAAGAAGTCTATGGTGATCCGATCATTAAGGTGATCGATTTCGTTTTCAAGGTGGAAACTTTTAATAATTGGAATGTGCAAAATCTGTACAAAACCGGTTCAAAGTAAATTTATTATGGAAGAATCCTATTGAAGATTCGAGAATGAATCATTCTTGGCTGACGAGACCCGATGCAGCGAGATATTTGGATATTCAAAATATTCCTAAATATCTTTATTATTATTATTATTATTATTATTATAAGTATATTTATCAGTTCTTTGTTATTATCTTTATGATTTGTAATAGTTTTATTCTTTTACTAAAGATAGCATATTAGACATATTGTATTATTAAGACTTAATGATTTAATAAAAAATGTTTTTTCAAAAGAGGTTTTTATAACCATTGTGAAGAGTATTCAAAAATCATGAAAATGTTTACTTATAAAACCACTGTGAAAAGATTCACAAACTCTAGTTTTGCGGGTATTATCGAATCTCTAGTTTTATCCTTACCTTTCGCTTCATCAGATGGTCATGAACATAAGGTGTGTCGTTTCTTCTTGTATTTCCTATTGATTGAGTTATTATGTTGTTTTCAATTGCTAAGAATGAGTTTCACTTTCTTTTCTTAGCGTGAAGCTGTAGCCACTTTGAGGAAACCGTAATGTTGTGCAAGTGTTATACGAACGTGACATATTTGACCATCTTGTGGAACGCTTATATTTAGAACTAGATCCGGTCTTGGTAAGATTCATCCAACTCTCTGTATTTGTGTTATCCAACTCTATGTGAATATATAACAGTAATTAACGAGTACATATAACAGTAATTAATTGTGATTTTATTTAGGTGGTTATTGCATTGGGGTGTATGGCTAACAAATCGTTACAATTTCGCAACGAGATTCTTGTTCGGGGTGCTATGAGTTTAATTTTGACTATTATGAAAATATTTACTAGCCAAGTATTGTTTGTATGCCATGTCTCGGTTTTGCAAAAATCAACAACCGATAAATCTTACAACGGAGCTAATTGAGTCGTGTTTGCCAATGGTTGTGAGTTTTTTTTTTTATCTTTATACCTTGACGAAACTGTAGTTGAAATGACAATCTCTTATGTAATGTCAATAACTAGTGGTATGAAAAGCGAATGACTATAACTCATTATGGATTCAAATGTTTTTCCAAAGCTTACACATATTTTAGCGTAAATTTTTTATTTCGTTATTATCCAATGATGATATGTAGTTTATCTTTTAACTTGTTATCTTTTAATTTTGTTTAGGGATGACAACGCTCGACTGTAGAAAATCCAACTTAAAATGGTCAAAACATTTTGTTATTGCTGAAGAAGATCAAGCTAAAACGCTCTTTACTCATAAGGTTCTTTGATATCTATGGGCTTCTTTGACGGAAACGACAGAGAACAAGGTGAAGAGTGAGATTAGCTCTCTTATTGCGAATGTGTTAATTGATCCGAGCAATGTCAGTCTCGTCTTGGAATCATCTTAGGTGTCATCATTGATGCCATTAATTGCAAGTGAAGACAGTGGTGTAAAAGCAAAGTTAAGAAGAGCTATTGCTAACATAACCATATGTTCAATTTCTGTACGAAGGTTGCATATACACATTTTGCATAAATTATGAAAATCCACTCGTCTACTTGAATCATGATTTTGCAAAAATTATGCATTCTTTCTGATTATACACAAAATCTTCATGAATTTTATATTCAATCAGATCCAGATGGCATACCAATACCAAATTAAATGTATGTCAACTCATCATATCAAATTATTTTGTCAAAAAACAAAAAATATAAATTTTTCCCACATATTGATTAAGAAAATTTTCATAGTATAAACTAGATGGAAAAATATATAATCACATATATAACTAAACATTACTTATTTATGAAATTTTGTTAAAAACAAAAAACAAGTATCAAACAAAATAATAATGTCATTTTCTAAACCGATGGGAAAAACTAAATCAACATCAATTGACTTGAATCGCATAAACAATTAACACATATTAATTTAATCAAATTATTCATGTGATATAAATTGTAATGTAAAATGGTTACTCTTGTCATTATGCAAATGACTAAACCTTTCAATTTCTCTTGCTAATTGACTAGAGTGAGTCAAAAGAATAATTATTGCTATTAAATCACAAAAATATAACAGACGAAAGATACAATAATACAACTCAATCTTGTACAATCTTTATTTTCTTCCAAATAATTAAATTTGAACCAAACCAGAACTTTTCAAACCGGTACAATAGAAATCAAACCACTGGTTTTTGTTCTTTTTCGTAAACATTATATGTAATTTAAATTATTTACTTCTCATATAGTTAGTTCAATGATAAAAAAACAACTATTTCAGCATATCAAAACTGAAAATATAATCATATTTTATTTTCGGTAATCTACCAAAAACCATATAAAATATCATACTTTTTTGGTAATATATCAAACAATTACCTCCTTTTTTATGAGGTAGAAGATGACTAGTGTAATTTTTGAGATCGGAGAATGATCTTTTGTTCATGTTCTTATATAAAAAACTTTTACAAAATATCAGTTTCGTTAATGCAATAAGCATTAATGAAATGTTCAGAATAAAGATTGTAGGAACGCAGTTTCTACAATATAGGTGTATGATATAATTGTAAAATATTATATAAGAAAATTAATAGTTAGATGATACCAGACATGGATTAAGAATGAGATTTGCAAACTCGGGACAAATTTCTTTCCTTAATTCTAAAAATGCCATGTAGTGTGAAGGTTATGTGGTACTCTGAATCTCAGGATACAACTACAACTATTATGTCTTGCACAACTCAAGAACATAATCTAAAAAATGATGTTTTGTGTTGTACTTTCTAGAAATAAGAAGAAGATATGGAGAAATAAGTGTGTGTTTAATCCTATTTTCTAAAAACCTTTTTATAGACAAATTTGATATGTTATCACTTTTTATTAATTTTTTAATCAAAACATACACTAAACCATTAAAAGGAAAATCAAGCCATATTGTTTCACTATTAAAGAGATTTTTTTTTTAAGTCATGAGTTAATTGTTTTAATTAAATGGAGAAATATTGTGCTTTAATGATCTGACCAACTAAAATGCAAATATTAATATGTATTTTTTTTTGTTAACCAACCCAAAGCTCACATAGATTTCACTTAATTAAGATTAAGTTAATGGGTAAAATGTCTTATTAACATATTGAAAGTCAAANAC
The DNA here is from genome assembly GCA_900406425.1 of Iberis pinnata. Taxonomy (NCBI): domain Eukaryota; kingdom Viridiplantae; phylum Streptophyta; class Magnoliopsida; order Brassicales; family Brassicaceae; genus Iberis; species Iberis pinnata. Next base: position 11,566 of record OVBE01000569.1, on the reverse strand, counting down.
ATGAATGAGAGCTTTGTTCCAAATATATATATATATATATATATATATATATATATATATTTGATCTAAAGTGAATTTTCGATCACTTCAGAACTCCATTTCTCATCAACAACACACACCACTTTTTGACCAAAATTATTTTGTCAAAAATGTTCCAACAATGGAAACCATAATGTTTTGCAAGTGTTATATGAATATGGCAGACCACCTTGTGAAACTCTTAGGGTCATAACCAGAACAGATCTTGGTAAGATTCGTCCAAATTTCTGTATTTATGTTATCCAACTCTATGTATACATCTAGGCGTGGGCAAAATATCCGTTAGATCCGCTCCGATCCGTTATTTGCTTATGATCGATTCAAAAAATCTGGATATCCGTAAGATTACAGAGCAAAGCAAATAGTAAAATGTTGTATCCCTAAAAAACAGGAGTAAATACAAATATTGTTTTTGAAAAATCTGGATATCCGCTCCGATCCGTAAACCTCGACTTATAGCTGTAATATTTATAATTATACATATATTTGTATAGTAGTACAATATAAATTAACTATATGAAGATATAATAATAACATAAAAGCAATAATATTACTAGAATATATGAGACATATTTTATGAATATAAACCTCAAGTCCTAACTCTAAACAGTTAACATTTATTGAAATATAAGAAAATTAATATATGATTAAATGAATAAATAAAAAGTCTTTGAAAATTTAATTTTTAAAAGATATTATCGAACTCTCTCCTTTCTCTTATTTTTCTCTAATTTCTAGGTTTTAAAATATATTTTTTGTTATTTTTATGAATTTCTTATATTTAAAAAATATATTTGAAAAACGGATCGGATCAGAGCAGATATCCATAAATATTAGTAAAAATCTCGGATATCCGGACTTTCCAAATATCCAAAAATTTATGAAGCGAAGTGGATCGGATATTAAATATCCGTAGCGAAGCGAAGCGGATCGCGAATACAACATTTTCTTCGGATATCCGCTTCGTGCCCACCCTTACATATAACGGTAATTAATATGTGTATATAATGGTAATTAAGTATGATTTTTGTAGGTGGATGTTGTATTGGGGTGTATGGCTAACAAATCATTACAATTTCGCAGCGAGATTTTTCTTCGAGGTGCTATGAGTTTAATTTTGACTATATTCAACGAGAATTCCACACCGGCACTAGCCAAGTCCTATTTGTATGCCATGTCTCAGTTTTACAAAAATCCACAACTGACAAGTCTTACAACGGAGCTAATTGAGTCATGTTTGCCAAAGGTTGTGGGTTTCTTAACTTTATACCATAACGAAATTGTACTTAAAATGGTAATCTATTGTGTATTGTCAATAACTAGTGGTATGAGAAGCGAATGACTATAACTCATTATGGATTCAATTTTTATTCCAAAGCTTACACATATTTTAGCGTAAGTTTCTTATTTCATTATTATCCAATGATGATATGTAGTTTATCTTTTAACTTGTTATCTTTTAATATGTCTTAGGGATGACAATGCTCAACTGTGGAAAATCTAACTTAAAGTGGTAAAAATATTTGGTTATTTTGTCCTTGCTGAAGAAGATCAAGCTAAAGCACTCTTTACTCACAAGGTTCTTCGATATCTATGGGCTCCTTTGACCGAAAAGAACGGAGAACAAGGTGAAAAGTGAGATTTTCTCTCTTATTGTGGATGTGGAAATTGATCCGAGTAATGTTGGTCTCGTCTTTGAACCATTTTTGGTGTCATCATTGATGCCATCAATTGCAAGTGAAGACAGTGGTGTAAAAGTGGAGTCAAGAAAAGCTATTGCTAACATAACCATAGGTTCAAAGAATGAAGCATCATCTAACCATTAATTGCCAATAATGACATTCACATAAGACTTGTTTCTGTCTATTATTTGTTATTTAACCATTAATTACCTAGTAGGAAAATGTATTGGGATAGCAACGGAAAACGTGTTGTTTTTCTATTCAATGGTCTCTCTTGTGGTGTCTCAATGTCTCATATGTTACTTTAGGATGTATTAAGACATTGGCGAATATGCTAGAGGTAGAGAGTAAATGTGGGGAGATTGCTAAGTATAGAGGATTTGTGGGAAAGGTAAAAGCTCTTGAGACTTATGAGGAGGAAGAAGATATAGCGGCTAAAACAAGAAAGATTGTGAGGATTTACTTCTTCTCAATGTAAAATTTTTCTATCTTTTACGCTGGTGTGTGTGTGTGTGTTTGTCTTATGATATTTGATAAAACTAAAGTTCATATGTGTTGTTGTTGTTTTTCCTCTGACATTAGTTTTCTGGGATATTTATCTACTTTAATCCATTGTTATTGAATTAGTGATTTTAAAAAGTCTCATGAAATCCACTGATATTGAAAAATTTTTAAGTAGTGGATTTCTGGTAATTGATGGTACTTTAGTAGATTTTCTTTGTTAAAAATACAAAATCTCAAATCCTATGATTTTAGGTGGGATTGTTAAAAATTTTAAAACAAAACATATGAATTTCGTAATTCACCTAAAATCACATGAACCTCACTAAAACATAAATCACTTCAAATCATATAAAATATTTGTTTGAATACAGCCACCATATTTCTTTATTTGGAAAGTGTAATTTTAAAACCAATATTGACTTGGAAATCTTGATTAGTAATACTAATATGAAGACTTTCATTAGCTTTCTTTTTTAATTATGTAATCATTACCATGCAATTATGCAAATTACGCTTCCAAGTATTGCAAGACTCATCCAAAATAACCTTATTGTTTTTTTAAACTTATATTTTTGTTCAAGACAAGCGTCATAAGCCTCTAGTAATATAACACTATTTACTGAGATAGAGTTAAAAGTAGAATAAGTACTTATAAATGTAAACACATCATTTTAAAATATGAACTTCGAATCCTAATTATATTACCGTGTAATCTAGAGAATATTTGGACAACTAAACAGTTATAGAAAAGAAAGCATCTAACATTGATAATGATGAACTCAATATCATTGGTTTTCAAGTAATCCAAAAGTTAAAATAAAAAAGTAGAAGATAAACTTTGAAGTTAATCAATAGGACCAAAACTTTTGTCTTCTAGAATAGAGATTTGAAAAATCAAAAGGCTACCATTTCATTTTCGAGGTGATGCAATGGATTAATGGAGAATCAAAGGCCAAGAGCCACCGAAAAAAGAAAAGTATTATACACCGCTCAAAGATTCAGGAAAGATTATGGCTACTAACAACAAAACTTCTTCTTTTGTAGAACCAGGGAATGAAAAACTTTTCAAAAATTTAAACGGAGAAACGAAATATACATAAATTCATATAAAGAGTTTGCAATATTGAGAAGAATGTAAGAAACAAGCATGAATCTAAATCAGAGCTTGCCACGAGGACCAAGCTTAAGATTCTCCTGAGGACCTCTCTTGATGGGAAGAACATCGCAGTGGATGAAGTGCTGACATGAGTAAGTAAAGAGCCTCCTCCAATAATCAAGAACTTGAGTAGCAATCCTCTCTTTGTAAATGGTGCAACGAATCTCTCAAAGAACTTGCTCTACAAGTAACCAAAGAGAAAGAGAATATATATTTTCACAATATTGTTTGCACTATGACATATTATTTAGGTTTTTAAAGATGAACAAACCTGAAGAGGGATGTAAGGAGAAGGAGCATCATAGTCATATAAATCCCATTGACCAGTTGTGTTTTTCATATTTTCTAAGTCAATGTATACATTTTTTTCTCCATATTTAGCCACCACACCACTAACCCTAATTACAGATGAAAAACACATAAACTTATTGATTACAAAAATGAATAAAATAAAAAAATAAAAAATATATTTTGTCATTTTCATCACTATTTATGTTTGATACACTCTTTCTTTAGCAAAAAAAAATTTAAAATTTATTAAAAGAAGTTAGTGGATATCTGAAGTTATTAACTACAAAGTCGAGTACCAATTTATAATATTTTAGTTGCATTTTAACCTTGTAACTACCTAATGAATTTGGGTTTGAAGTTCAGGCGGGAAAACTTGATGGAGAGCTTAGCTCCGATGAGTGACCTTCTGACGAGACCATTTACGGCGGCGGATGGTTTGACGGGGGAAACAGTTGCAAAAGACACCATGGCTTCAATCACAAATTTTGTTGTAGATGAAAATATGTCTAAGATATAATTTAGGTCAAAACTGAGTAGATTTTGATATTCTTCTGACGCGACAAACTGAAATCTCTTCAAAAAAAAAACTTTTTATACCATTTAGGAAATGCCACGTGGAGTATAGTGATCCAAAATTGAAAACCGGGATCCAAATATACTAAAATACACAAATTGATTTGATAATCAATCTTTTGGCATATAAATTTGTTATTGGGACTTTCGGCCTTTCAAATAAAGACATCATTTTGTTATTGTCATTTTATGTCTTGTTTTTATTTTTTATTTTAAAGTTTAAACCTAAATTGTTAGAACTGAATGTGGTATTCATAAAAAAAACATATACCTAAAAATATATATAATAATTATTGAATTATTGACTTTCTTGTTTCAAAGTTCCTTTAAATTGTAATATGGATAAAATAGTCTGTTTCTTTATTTGTTAATTTTGATAACTTGATCGTAGCATATTGATAAGTAGTCCAAATATTATGACAATGAACTATTTTTCATTCGTACAACGAATGATCTTATTCAAATCTTGATCAAAGCAAAGAAGTAACAAATATTGCAACCATGACAATAGAAAAAGAGAATATTAAATTAAAATTTTAAAATAAATATGGCATGATGATCATAGTTAATGAAGTGCCATAAGTCCCAAAGACAAATTATTTAAGAAGAGAGTAATTAGTCAAAAGAGTACAGAAGTAAGAGCAATTTTTTACCTTTATCATTAACACATCTGCTATTCGCATATGACAGTTTATGATTTGCTAGAAAACATTGCCACAATATAACGCGGTCTCCAAAGTCTTAGACCTATATGAAAGAGTGTCATTAACATATCAATTTTGTTAAATCAACAATCATTTTTAGGATATTATAAGAGGATATATCTTTGCAGATCTTATTAACGGGTTGGGAATTTGCAAGAATGATGGCAACAAAAAATATTTAAGTATACTCTAAAGCAGCTACAACGGTTCAAAGTGCAGATATTTGCATATGTAAGGGATCAATTAAATTCAAGAGTTAATGGTTGGTAGTCTAAGTTCTTGTCCAAAGGCGACAAATAAATTATAATTAAATTAGTGGTTCAAACTCTTCTAGCATATGTCATGTTAAATTTTTGGTCACCAAAAGGGATTATCCAAAGCGAACGAATGCGATAATACATTATTGGTAGAGCTCAAAGACGAACTTAAGAGGTATACATTGGGCGAGCGATACAAAATGTGTCTACCGAAGAAATGGAGTGAAATATGTATTTAATGAATTACTTAAGATTGTTTTATTTTTAGTGACATTATTTATATTGTCTTATAAGTTTAATATACACATTTAAACCATAATTTTCTCTCTACGCTCTCCTCATCGGAGACGTTTCATTTTCCTCTACAGAGGTTATTTAGCTTCCCCTATTGCAACCTACCTTCGCTGCATGCGCTTTTTTCAAATGATTACTCTGACATCTCTCTCCTTTTCGAATTTTTTTCTCCCAGTGGCTATATTCTCTCTCTTTCTGCCACCTTATATGACGGCAATCCATTTTCGTACATGCACCACATTCTCTCTGTTTTTTCTCTTTCATCTTCTTCTCTCTTCCATCTTTCTGCTACAATCATGGCCGACGATCTCTGGAGGCACATGCAGCAGCTTTTTCTTGGATCTCAACTTAGCCCTATCCAACTACATACTTGGCGTACTATCGATCGCAACAATCACTTTAGCTTGATTTTTTGTGGAGTTAATCCATCGCAACAGAATCTCCTTGGCATGCATAATACCCTACCAAAATATTGGTGCTTGCATGATCGTGTCATCGGAGAAATCAATGATAACAGTATGATACAGTTTTTCTTCTGAGAAGAGCACCACCTCCTCTATGTCCTTGAACGGGGACCCTGGTCCTTCCGAGACTGGATGGTTGTGATGTACCGATGGTCACATAGACTCTACCCTGACTTCTTCACCTCAATCCCCTTCTGGATCCATATCTACGACCTTCCAAATGGCTACTGCTCCCAACAAGTGTTTGAAGATATCACCAGGGATTTTGGTCACTTTGAAGGCTATCGCTTGGTGGAAACTACAAAAGACTATGTTACGGAGGTTTGGGCGAGAGTAAGTCTCCCAGTTCACTCGCCTCTCTCTTTTTTTCGGACCGTCAATCTGCTTAATGGGATAGAGCTTATTGTCTTGAGGTTCGTCTATGATTGTCTGTGTCGATTTTGCTCTCGTTGTGGCATGATGACACACGATGTTAATCATTGCAATCTCTCTCCGGAACCTCAATCAAAACTGGCGCATGCAGAAGCTCCACTCATTGAATATCAAAATGAAGAACACCCTCCTCTGCATGTCCCTGAAGACCATCCTGATCTACCCACTCAAGCAATCAACAGCTCTCCGAAGAATGACACGCCATCTGACACCTCTAGTCTACCTGTTTTTGATGCAACCATGGCTGATGATCCTTATTATGGAGGTTATTTCGTCCAAGATCCCATGCCTTATGCTAATCCCATTTTTGAATCAATTTACTCTCGGATCATTAGAGAAGTTGGACAATCCAGTGGTGGTGTTGCGTCCTAACAAGCTTGAAAGCGCAAAGCAACTGAAGACCCTACTGAATCAAGCCCCACCATCCGTCCAAAAGTGTCTTCTCCGGCTGCTCCTAATTCTGATGTGGTGGCTGTCGCTCAGCCACCAACTGCGCCATGATCGTGATGCATTGGAATTGTCAAGGTTTAGGTGGTTCCTTGACAGTTCTTTACTTACAAGATTTACGACGATCTTATTCCTCGGATATCTTATTACTCATGGAAACCAGAAAAACTACCACTATCATATCTTCTTTTTGTTAATTTCTCGGTTATGCTAAGTTTTATGATATCCCTCATGTGGGACGTAGGGGAGGAATGGCTATTTTTGGACCTCCTCTATTTCATTACGCATTTTTGGAACGCCCTCGGCAAATCTTTTTTCAACTTTTGTAACCGGACAATCTGATCCGCCTTTTTATCTCCATTTATTTATGGTTCTCCAGTGTACACGCATCGCATAAAATAATGGCTAACTCTAACAGCATGTCTTACTAATAACTCCTCAAACCATAACTCTCGTTTACTCATCGGCGACTTTAATGAGATTAGATCCAATATGGAGAAAAGTGGCGGCCCTCCCTGACCACTCCATACTTTCTGGGGCTTCAATATTTTTATCTCGTCCCTAGGTCTCCAAGATGTCAAAATGGTTGGCGATTGTTTCCCTTGGATGGATAGGCGTTACTCTTATCTTGTGAAGACAATGATTGACCATGCTTTGGAAAACGTACACGGGCACAACCTATTTCCTCATGCTACACTACGCTCTATCATGTAGCTTGGATCTGATCACAAGCCACTCATACTCTCTACTGGTGGTATTAACCCTCGACCACAATGATTATTTAAATATGATCCTCGATGGGGTCAGTTACCCGAAGTCAAATCACTGATTGCTAAAACATGGTCTGAATCCTCTCAACCTTCTCCAAATCCCAGTCACGGTTTACCACCCTTATACAAACCAGTCGCAATGTTCTATCTCAATGGAAACATAAACACCATCACTCACATACCCAAATTTTACATCTTAAATCCATATTACAAAAGGCCTACCACTCCCCTAACCCGGACTTTGACCACATCAAATCTATCAAATCTAACCTACTTGCCCAGTACAAAATCGAAGAAGAATATTGGCGTACAAAGAGTCGAGTGCAATGGCTACGCTCTTGTGACCGGAACACATCATATTTCCATGCAAAAACAAAGCAACAACGTTATCTCAACCGCATCAGTTTCATCTGCAATCCCTTGGGTGAGGAATGTTTTGACATAGATCAAATCCAACACATCATTTTACAATACTTTTCAGACCTTTATTCTGCAANCCCCCCCCCCCCCCCCCCCACACACTCCTCCAATCATTACCCACTAAGGTAACCTCAGACATGAATGTTCAGCTCACCAAACCAATTACTGATTCTGAAATTACAACGGTGGTTTTCTAAATCTCTAAAGACAAGGCTCCTGGCCCAGATGGATTGAGTGCAGATTTTTACCAAGATAATTGGGTGACCATATGCCAAAACTTTTTTACAATGGTCCGTGCTTTCTTTCATGACAAATTTTTCGACCACAAATTGAACTATACTCATCTCTGTTTAATACCAAAAACAGAGCACCCATAACTTGTCAGAATTACCGCCCAATCAGTTTGACAAATGTTGCTTATAAGATTATCTCCAAGGTGCTTTCCAATCGCCTAAGCAAATATATGCACCAATCTCAAAGAACCAGACATATTTTATCAAAGAACGACTAATCACAGAAACATACTCATCTCTCATGAGTTAATGCACTCGCTTGGATGCAGAACCCTCAAACAACCTTTTTGGCTTGCAAAATTGATATTGCTAAGGATTTCGACCAAGTCAATTGGGAATATTTGCGATTACTTATGATGAAAATGGATTTTAGCCATCAGTGGATACATTGGATTATGACGTGTGTCACTACGGTCTCATACTCAGTCTTAATCAATGGCACCCCATGGGAACATTATCCCAACTAAAGGCCTAAGGCAGGGAGACCCACTTTCCCCCTTTCTATACCTTCTTGTTTAAGAAGGCCTTTCCAATCTCCTTAATCAATACACCAGGCTTGGACTCCTCCATAGTTTTAGAGGTTCCCGTCGAATTCGTCCTATTTCTTACCTCTTCTTTTCAGATGACTCATTGATTTTCTGCCAGGATTCAGTTGAGGAATGCTCCAATCTAAAAACTGCCTTTGCCATTTATGCAAATGCGTCGGGGCAACAAGTAAATTTTTACAAATCAGCCATTACTTTTGGAAAAGGAGTCTTACCACAACAACAACAAATATTATCACGCCTTCTCCATATCACGGACACCACTGGCCTCACAAAATACTTGGGATTACCAACCAGGATCACACGGAACATATCCCATACTTTTGGATTCATATATGATCGTTTACACCAGAAAGTCACAAGTTGGTACAATAAACTTCTCTCTCAAGCTGGTAAGAAGATCCTGCTCAAAGCAGTTGGTACTACTCTCCCTGCCTATTATATGTCATGCTTCCCCCTGTCCAATAAACTACTACAACAACTAACAACACATATGTGTCATTTTTGGTTGTCCTCTACTCAAGACCGTTCAAAAATAAAATGGGTTTCATGGCAAAAATTGCTCAACTGGAATGCTTAGGAGGCATGGGTTTCCGTGATTTGAAAGATTTCAACATCTCCCTTCTCGCAAAGCAAAGTTGGCGCATACTATCTAAACCAAACACATTGCTTTCCAGAATCTATAAAACCAAATATTTTCCCCATAACTCCCTTTTTGAAGCGCCTTATAGTCGTCGCTTTAGCCTCGCATGGAGGGGTATTATCCAAGGTAACACCTTACTTGCTAAAGTTCTAAGGTTGATTGTTGGCAATGGGACGATCATACATGTGTGGACTGATAATTGGCTCCCTACAAACCCACCTAGAGCGCCTCGACGCCTACACCATAACTTTCTTTCTCCCCTAACGGTGTCACAACTCTTCTTGCCACATACAACAGCTTGGAATACAACACTTATTCATTTCATCATCAATCCCTATGATGTCCTATACATCACATGCATTACACCTTCCGCACTTTCCTCAGACATCTTGCGATGGGACTTCGCCACAACAAGGTCATATGACTTCAAATCAGGTTACCGTCTTCAGCACTCAACCACAACACCACAACATTCCCCTTCTACATTTTTTAAAATAATTTGGGCATGGCATGTACCTAACAAACTTAAACTATTCTGATGGAGAATCTTACATAATGCCCTACCAGTTATGGTCAATCTCCAGAAGCGAAGGCTATTGACATCGCCACTTTGCCCGAGGTGTGGAGAGAACGATGAAACAATCGAACATCTCCTCTTTGATTGCCCAGTCAGTAAGGAAATCTGGGAACTCTCCCCCATTTCGACCATACCATTACCATCCCCTCCCTCAAATACCACACATGACCGCATTCTCTCATTTTTGACATTAAACCGACACCAAACCTCACCTCCTCTTCTCCCTTTTTTTGCCTGGTCTATCTGGAAAAGCAGAAATTCCCTTATATTCCAGGACAAAAAATGGTTCATACCAGAGGTAATCAACCACGCTTTCAACTACCATCTCCAGTGGGCCGATTCTCTCACAATACATCCAACACCATCAATACCACAAATACCTTCCATGACAAACTCCAATATCTCTTCTAGCCATATAGCTGCCACTTATTCATACCTATGTAAATCATATGCATCATGGGTACCGAATGGAATAGTAACTGGAATTGGTAGGATTCTTTATGATAACAATGGTCGCATTATCATTTAATGCAAAATACCTAATGTGGAATCAAGCCTAATGGCAGAGACTATGGCATTGCGGCATACTGTACAAATTTTGACCAACCTCAACTATCAGAATGTTCAATACTGTGTAGATTCCATAACCCTCATCGATGCATTACATAGTGAATAAAAGTCAAGTTGCTAGATACTCTATTTCAACAATGTGTACAAAGATAATACAGAAAAACTGGCATCGATACAAATATATTCCAAAAGATACAAAAAAGAAAACAACCATCAAGCTGATCAATTAGCAAAGCAAATTAAGAACCAAACCTCACCTTTAATCATAACTTGGATGCCTATGTAACTCTCTTTGTAGACAAAAAATAATAGTATATACGCATTGTTATATATAATTATTGTTGTTTGATGTCTAGACTAAGAGCAGCATTATCGCTGACTCTTAAAGGAATCTTTAAGAAAAAATAATAATAAAAAAATGTACAAAAGAGAGGAGAGAGAGAGATTCGTTTCTTCCTCTAGATACTTTTAAAAATATCAGAATTGCCACATGGCAGATACTGATTGGTATAAGATTTTTTTTTCTTTCTTTTTTTTTCGTCGAGTGTTGCTTTTTTTTTTGTCTAATGTTTTTTTTTAATTGTTTTTTTTCATAATTTTTTCTAAGGCTTGGTTTTTGAATATTCGGTTCAGTTCCGTTTTTTCGGATCCTAAATTCGAGTACCCAATTGATACTTTTCTAAAATTCGGTTCGGTTCTTGTCGATTTCGCGTCGGTTCGGTTCCATTTTTTTTTATTCATGATTTTGTGTAGGGTTGGGATTTCGGGTATTCGGTTCGATTCCGGTTATTCAGATCCTAAATTCTAATACCTAATCGATACTTTTCTAATTTTTGGTTCTATGTTGGTTCAAGTATTTCAAACCCGAAATACCAAAAAATACCCAAAATTTTCGGTTATGTGTT
>OVBE01000568.1:0-47855 GCA_900406425.1 Iberis pinnata | reverse complement strand
TATATATATATATACATAAATATTTTGCAATAGAAATAATCTATTTCACTTTCTTAATATATATAATTATAATTCAAATAAATAGTTATAATTATGACACATACGAGTCTTAACTTAAATTATGACACACACATTTTTGAAAAATAGCATATCTTAATTTTAATATTTCATATAAAATAGAAATTTAAAATATTTAAATAAGTAAATATAAAAAAAATAGTATGAAAAATAGAAAACTAATAAGTAAATATTGAAAACTCATCTTTAAAAATATATAATAATAAAAAGAAAGAATGAACTATTCTTAGGAAATTTCTTTTTCAATTTTTTGTATAAAAAAAAGAAAACATAGTAAAAATGCAAATATTTTTAAAAGACTATCTATTTACATAAAAAGATATAGAATTGTAAGTGATAATAAAATTTTTAAAACTTATAAAAAATGTCTCAAATTTTGAGATAATTTGAATTACTTTTGATTATTTTAGTTATTGCTTTAAAATACAACGAAACATGAGTTTCAAAATAAATTTAATTATATGAATAGTATACACACAACTAGTTATTATTGCACTTAGAGTTTTCCACTTTAATGCATTATAATTTTGGTTAATCAATTTAAATTTGTTTGGAGATACAAATTTTCTAGTAATAAATGATTTTATAAACTATATACTAGACATGATTCTTTACATTTATGTTTCATATTGAGATACAAAATGTTCCAATATTTTAAACTTTTATGAAATTAATTAAATCCAAAAAATGATGGATTTATTCAAGTGAGAATAGTAGGTATGAAGAAGAAGATTTTCTGGTTATTTTAGTAAAATAAATTTGAAATTGTTACTTTATTTTTATAAGTCAGTTGAATATGGTAACACGCACTTTAAATCTATTATAATATATGATAAATGAGTTATTCAACAGTATTATTTACGAAAGAAGAAAAAAAATCTTTCACCTCCGACGTTTTCTCAATTAAAAAGGAAAAGAAAAACTTATTTTTCTCGTCTAGAGTTATTTTTAACACTCGTAAATGGCTAAGTTGGCTAAATGGATCGGCTTAAAATTATATAAGCCAAAAATTCAAGATGTTTGGTTCATATAATAAGTTCTGAGTAAAAAAGATTACGGAAAGTTGGGAGAAGGCTAAGAAACCTGGATTTTGGTTACGAAAAATTTAAAAAAATATTATGGTTTGATGGTTTTCACTTTGAGTTATTTATAATTAAATTATGTATTTTATTATATGTAGTTCATTGACTCTTTACACATATCATTATATCTTGATGGAAAATTCAAAATGTCATAAAATCTATATAAGGAGGTGAGTATAGTTGGATGTACGAACGATCACGGATGGACCATAAGTCTTGGATGCGTGGATGGATGAAGAATATGAATGTTCAAGGCTAGTTAGTATGTGACAAAGCTAGGCTAAGGTCGTGGACCGATTGGATTTGGAAAGTAAAGCTAAATCCAGCTAAGCCTGATAGTCCACGAAAATCGAAACTAAATGCCAGGTGGCGATTTTTGGACAAGTTTTGGTCAAGATTTGGACAAGGTTGATTGAATTTCGCCAAGGTGGTTAATTTTTTCGGATTTACGGTCAAATCGTTAAAGGTTGGCTAAATTATTCATGTTCGGCTGGCTAATCAGATGGCCGGTCTAGGAAACCTAGATGATTATGCGGTATGGTGAATTGACGTTTAGGATAATTGAATGTATGAATTTATTAAATAAGCGTATATTTGTATTGTGGCTAACTGGGAAAGGATCACTAAGGAAATTTATTGCTCATGGCTCCTATTTTGATCGTAGATAGCAAAGATGAATGATTAGCTCACGGGACAAGATGGTTAAATAGAATAGATAGATCATTAGTAGATTCTAACATAACATATTAATTTATAGGGTTGACCTCACTAGACCTCTTCAATTTTGTTCATCTAATTCTTTTTTTTTTTTTTTGAATTTTGGAACTTCTTAATTTCCCACCTGAATTTAGATTGCTTTTTACCCGCCCCTTCAACTTTGCCGTCCAATCTTTTTTCCCTTAAACTTTGGAGCTCCTTAATTTTCTACTTGGACTTAAATTGCTCCTTACACGGCCCATCAACTATTCGTTCTCATCATTATATCCCCAAAACAATTTAGAATAGTAATTTGCGATTAAATTATAAAAAGCGATAACAAATCACGTTTTGGTTTAACCCAATAAATTTTAAGTTAAAATATTTTTAATACTAAATCTTACGTTACAATATATTTAATATCACTTTTAAACTAATACAACAAAAATATTTTAAAATCAATTAAAGTAATAAATTAAATATTATGTTTGTAATTTTTAAAATAATTTATTTTAATATATTATTTTAAAATCTTATAATATTGTAAAATACTTAATTTATTATTTTAGTAAAATATTTAAAAATAATTTGAAATAATAAATCAAATATTCTGTTTATAAATATTAAAAATATGTTAATTTAATTTATTATTTACAATTTTATAATATTATAAAATATTTTAAAATAACAAAATTGAATAACAAAACTCGCATTTGTGTTAATACTCGTTATTTAATCAATAATGTTAAAGGTTTGTTGAGAATTGAAACATGCATGAAAAATGGTCTATTACAGAAAAATTCTAAAAATTGTCCTAAACCTAAAAGTTAAATTCTCGATCCACTTATGAAATTCGAGTGGGGATATTGCATTAACCTCTTATATTAGCTGATGCAATGGACGGGACGTAATTATTATTATTTTTTTTTTTTTGCTGTTCTTTCGTGTAACGAAGTTATAAAAGCTGGATTCAACCAAAAGAAACGAGTATAAAATTAGTAACAAGTGAAGCAGGTCAACTTTCGATGTGTGTGCACATTTCCAATACGACACATTCTACAAAGTATCTTTAGACAATGATATTTATTTATACTAGTTATAATTTCATAATGCATTAGGACTTCATTACTAGTAGTGGGCTACTTGTTAGGTGAAGAGTGTTGTTCTTCTCCTAATTAGTTGTCAGTGGGGACTGAAGCATAATTTTGTAATACCTCGAGTTATAGAAAAACAATATATTAAAAAATTCATTTGATTATTTTTGTCAACAAGGTGTGCTTTTGTGTCACGTGTTCGGATAAATTTTGTAAAACAGTGAATTAGAGCAATTGAATGATGAATTGATGATGATATGATCGTGAACAATTTTATATTCGTATTTGTAGATGATATGATCGTTATCAATTCTAAAGATAAAGAATCGGAACCTGAGCTCGAAACAGAATCTGAAGAAAGGATCACCCGGTCCAAAGCAAATGAGCTAGCTAAGAAGATTCATGCCATGATCCATACAAACTCTGAAGCAGCCATGGATGTGTTCAACATCTTCAAATCCAGCCAGAATGAAGAACCAGATAAGTATGAATGAGTGGCTAAGTGATATAGTTTTGTATTCTTTTCCTTGGCGGGGATCTTGGTAGGAAGGAGGTTCTCCTTTAAGATTTTTAATGAGGCAAACCGCATCACTACACCTAAGCTATTCAGGACTAGTTGCCTTGACCTAGTGTCTTAGAAACTTCTGAGACACTTATGCAAAATAAACACTTTTGTTGTTTTGCTTGTATTTTTAGACTTCATGCTGTTTTTATTCAGAATTGCCTGTTGATTATTGGTTGATTGAACCCTAGGCTCCTTGTCGCCTACTTATGATCAAACTTTTGTTTCTTTTGATTTAATGAATGATTTTGAGAGAAAACGCTTTTGAGCAATCAATTATTCACTCGTTGATTTTAGAAATATGAATTTATTACAAGCTTTGAACTTACAGAAAATTCTACTATACATTGGTTCAAGAAAATCTACAACTTGGCCGAGTTGAACCACTTCATCGCATCACTCCATCGTCCGTTTGACACCCTTCCAAGGTTGTACCTCATCCAACCGAGCATTTGACCAGAGTAGTGATCCCAGATCGTATCAGGTGGTATCAAAGCCGACTCTGAACCAAAGGCTAAATTATTTTAAAAAAACTAATCTCTTTAATTACATTTTTTTTCTTCTTTTTTTTGTTGATCGATAGTTATTAGGGTTGTTGCTTCTTCTCTTTTAGTGTAGAGTTTGCTTTTTTATCTTAGCTTTTATTAATTCTTGTTGATTTCATATCAGTATTATTAGGTTGTGATTTTTTTTTTTTTTTTATGGTGTCATTTTTTTATTTATTATTTCTTGTTGCTTGTTCGTAAGTTTTTTTTGTGTGTTGTTGAGTCTGTCTTTGCTTGTGTGAGTCTCATGATGAGTCTTTAGGTATGTTCTAGATATCGTTGAGTCATAGTTGGTTTTGAGTCTGCTATTTTGTTGTTTAATCGTTTTGTGTTGAGTCGAATTGTTTGAGTCTTTGTTTTGCCTTTATTACGTCTTGTCTTATGTCGTTTATTGCTGTTTTCTTTTCCTTTCTTATTTTCTTCAATGATTTTAAGAACTTTTGATACTTCAGTCTCTTTTATCTATTGAATCCAGGTACCATGAAGGAACTTTGAGAAATTCGTAGAACACGAAGTTGTGAATAGATTATCATCATGTGGAACACCAAAGCATGAGTTGGATTCAAGTTCATAACTTCAAACATGATATTCCTATATTTCAAGGACATAAGGACCCCAAAGCATACTTGTATTGGGAACAGAAAATTGAGCATGTGTTTGCCTACGACAAACTCTTGAAAAGGAACGAGTCACTTTTGCTATAGCCGTGTTTACCTCTCATACTTTACGATGATGGGAAGAAGGCGAGAGTATAAGGAGACGGATGCGTGAGAAGCCTATCACTTCCAGGTCATAACTTATAGAATTTATGAGGAAAACGTACGCTACAAGCCTTAAGATAAAGAAAATTTTTCGATATGCACACAAACATCAAGATACGTACCCTCGAGATAAGTCTTCTAATTTTTCAGTTTTCAAAGAGTCAAGCATTTATGGTTATCATGAGGAACAAAACTTTTTTGAACCTAAACGAATTAAGAAAGTAAAGAAGTCACAACATTTGCTAAAAGAAAATATTAACAAAGATTTTTACAATATTTTTGAAAGTTTTTGTTCTAGTAAAATGCACTTGTCTTTGCCAAAATTTTCTCTTGTAGGTAAAGATGAAAAGATTCACGAAGAAGACGTAGAACAAATTTTTGAGCAACCTAATGATAAAGTGGCGTACAAAAAAGAATATAAAGTTTTGGAACCTCTTGAGTGTTGTACAATTAATGGAAGAGAAGAAGACCAAATTTGTTTGAGTAAACCTCAAAACACGTCTACACTAATCTACAACGAAAACTTGGTTAACTATACTATTAATATCTCTACACATGATTATTCTAACACTTGTAAACAACCATTTTCTACTGACAATGATATTGAGCAAGTTTTAGTAGTTAACAAAGAGGAAGAAGTTGAAAAGAATATTCAACAATCTCTTTATGAAGAAGTGTGTAAGAATCAAGAACCTGAGCAATATGAGTTAATGAGTGAAGAACAAGGGAATTCACTCATTTCTTTGGACTTAAAAACATATCAACAATTTGATCTTAATAGCTCAATGACTGTTGTAACACACTTGTCTAGTCTCAAAAGTCTTGAGAGAGTTTCAGGTCATAAAAGGATGAACACAACTGAAGGAGAAGCTTCAACAAACCCTATGGTGACCTATGGATAGATTCCAAATCATCAAGAAACAAAGGTGATCGAAAGGAAGGGTAGATCATATCGACCTTCTTCTTGGAGATTTCTCATCTTGGGAATTCAAAGATAGCGATATGACATTGCTACTAAAGGATCTACAATCAACCCAAGGAGATAACACTCATTTCCAAGCTAATCAAGGTGAACAACAACAATGAGATTCAAACATGGAGAGGATGGAGCCATCAACAACAATGCAGATCATGCGTTGTTGTTGTTTGAGATTAAGTTCTACATTTCAACAAAAACTTCGACCATACTAATAGCTCAAAAGGGATTCCTAAAGGTATTTTCTCAACATAAGAAGAGCCTACACCTGATCAAAACGGAAACTCACACTCCAAACACAAACCACTCGTCAAGTCCATAAATAGACAGATTGACACCTGAAACTTGTGGAGACCGTTTAAGGATCAATGTTAACTACTGTAGTATAACAAAGACTTCCACCATTTTCTACGTTTAAAAAGGAAGTTTTCAATCCATAGATCGTTCCAACATGATTTTGGAGTTGGTCACAAACGATGTTCAAAGTTCAACTACTTGCAGCTTGCTAATTCTGAAGTTATGTGTGTGTGGACCTCTTCAAACTTTTATATGGCGACCTGGAAATAGTCTCAGGTTCTTAGAGGTCCCTACTGTATATGATAGTCAAGGCCATGACCCTATGATCCAAATAAGAAGTTTCTTCCAATCCATTTACACCAAGAGCTACACACATCCATGTTCATCATGCGATCACCTAACCGCAGGATTGGTATATGTGGTCATTATTTTCATGTATCTAAGTTCAAGGTTAGAGAGTTATAATATTTCAAATACCAGCTAAGAATGAATCAAAGTCCATAGGAATATATATCCAAGGGCTCCAACTTCATGATTCAAACAACTTATCCGTTCATTATATCTCAAATGCCTTTTCTGTATAAAAAGACTCTCATGAATCTCTCTAACCTTCCACCGGTATTTTTGAGTGAGATTACTTCTATGTTGCAGTATCATGAGGATGTGTTACACAAAGAGAAAGAGCTACTATACACTTCACATATCTATTGTTCCAAGACTGCATACCGAGCCAAACCCATGGAAACTAGTGATCCTGTCATTCATGCTGATTATGAATTATGTACTCATCGTGAGGTACCACCAGAGATTGAAAAAGAACGTGATAGTGTATTATCCTATTAGGTATTCCTTCAATTCATTCAACACGATAAAGGTAAGGACAATGATGTGGCCAACACATTGTCAAGGAGGTACATCCTACACTATAACTTTAACACCAAGCCTAATGATTCTGGAAATACTAAGGAACTCTATGCTGGTGATAGTGGATTCAGTAAACTATATAAATCGTGTGAACATTTTCTTAGTGATCATTATCTTAACAAATATATCTATTTGTTTTGCGGTAACTTGTGCTTATCTAGTGTTGTTGTTTGCGTTTTGTTGTTTAGGGAGGTCCATGGAGATGAGCTTATAGTATATCTTTTTATCACCACGGGTCTCCAAAAGGTCATCTATTTCTATTATTGGCCATACAAGAAGACAAACATTAAGGGAAAGCCTATGCACAACTCACGGCTCAATACGATCATAGTGTGTCCATCGGAACCCCAAGCTCAAGTGAAGAGAAATAGGGCACGACCAGCTGCAGCACCACCTTGGACCAGCAAGACCAACCTTTCAAGGGTCCAGAATGTTCAAGAGTTGATTTAAAGGCCGTTCTGACCAGCTGGAACAACACACTCTCTAAACCGAATAAATGGCTTTATATGGGATCCCGGACACATCTCACGTCCATTCAAGAACAAGGATGAAGCTTATCGTCTTGATCCTAAATGTAATATTATTTTTGACTTTGGTGATTCTGACTTACTTCGTTTTGTTGTAGGATCAAATTTGAGGTCAAATCCTCTTCAAGAGGGAGATGATGATATGATCATGACTAGCTCTGAAGAGGAAGAACTGGAACCTAAGCTCGAAACAGAACATGAAGGAAGGATCACCCGGTCCAAAGCAAAGGAGCTATGGATGTGCCATGATCCATGCAATCTCCAAAGCAGCTATGGAAATGTTCAACATTTTCAAAGCTAGTCAGAATGAAGAACTAGGTAACTATGAATGAGTATCTAAGTGATGTGGTTTTCTACTATTTTCCTTGGTGGGGATTTTGGTAGGAATGAGGTTCTCTACTAAGATTTTTAATGAGGTAAACCGCATCAACTACACATCAGCTATTCAAGACTAGTTGCCTTGGCCGAGTGCCTGAGAGACTTCTGAGACACTTATGCAAAATAAACGGTTTATTCTTTTGCTTGTATTTTTAGACTTCATGCTATTTTTATTCATAAATACTTGTTGTTTATTGGTTTGATAGAACCCTAGGATCCTTGTCACCTACTTATGATCAAACTTTTGCTTTTTTTTATTTAGTGAATGATTTTGAGAGAAAACGCTTTCGAGCAATCGATAATTCACTCATTGATTTTAGAAATATGAATTTATTACAAGCTTAGATCTTACAAGAAATTCTACTATCTATCGGTTCAAGAAAATCCAAAACTTGGCCAAGTCTAACCACTCCATCGTCCGTTTCACGCCCTTCCAAGGTTGGACCTCATCCGACTAAGTCTTTGATCAGAGTAGCGATCTCGGATCATATCTGTAGATATATAGAAAATTCTTTATAATTTATTGGAATAGTACATAGATCAGTAGATGATGATTAGATTCATGAACTACAAGTAAACAACAAACTTACAACTAAATTTTGTGACTAAGACTATAGTCACAAAATTTTGTGATTGGATTACTACAAATTTTCAATTAAAGTATGACTAACTGATTTCGTCACGAAACAGTTGTTAATTAACTACTATTTTGCAACGACGATACTGAGTTGCATATATGCGACACATTTCCAACTATATTGTGCCGAAAAGACGTGGTGGCAAAGTAGTCACAAAATTTGAGACTAATTTGCTACTAAATATTTTGTGAGAAAATTTAGTTGCAAAATAGTGGCTAATTTTGCAACTAATGAAGTGCTGGAAAATTAGTCATAAAATTTGAGACTAATTTCCTGCCAAATCTGTAGTGAGAAAATTTAGTTGCAAAATGGTCACTGTTTTTGCAACTAATGCGTGACAGGTTTCTTTGAAGCAAACTAGTTGCAAATTAGTGGTAATTCTGGAAATTATTTATATTTGTATAATGTACATTATAGTTTAGGACTTCTGATTTAAGGGTTTGGGGATTGGATTTATATGTAATTTAGAATTTATGGCTTTGTATTTTTAAGAATGTATGTATATAGTATAGTATCTTTAGAGGTTAGTGTTAATTTTGGGATTGAATTTATGTGTAATTTTTGAATGTCTCAATAGTATTTTTGAGACTTTATAATTTAGTTTTTGACGATTTAAAATTTTATAATTAATGAATATATTACATTAATTATTTCAGAAGAGTTTATTACATTAACTACTCTTCTAAATATTCATCAGAAGAAGATACGTTACATTGAAATTCATCATCTACTCTACATCTCCTCCATCTAAATTAATATCATCATCAAATCGATTCACAAGTCCTTCTGCCGATCAGTCCACCGAAATATCTTCAATGATCATAAGAATTTCATAGTCATTTTCTTGTTGTAGAAGATCACAGCTCGATTCCTTATCTTTATATATTCCTGCAATATTGCTTCTTGGGTTAACTTTGATAACATTAAGCCACTTCTCTCTTTGTGTTTTTGTGCACGAATACGGAACATAACATACTTGATCTGCTTGAGAACCTGAATTATAGAGTAAAAAATATATATATAATATCTTTTTATATTTGATGATATATATATATATATATATATTAAATTAAAGAGATATATATATATATATATATAAGTACCTAGGATAAAAGGCTCGTATTTATAATATTTTCCGGAGGCCAGAACATCAATAATGCCACCCTCGTTCTTTCGAGTGCCTTTTTTTAGTTGGATCGAACCATTCATATTTTAAAAGAACGACTTTTAGATGAACATATCCCGAATATTCTAGTTCTATGATGTTTGTTAAAATTCCATAGAAATCAGCTTCATCATATGCATCAGAATAGTTTTCACCTTTCACACATACCCCGTAATTATATGTTTTCCTACTCTATTTGGTAAGTTCGTGTTTGAAACAAATAACCTCTTGTAAAATACATTGGCCAGGTCTTCGCGCTGTTTAGTGGTCCCAACACCAAATCTTGAACCCATACAGGAAAAGTTGTAATTCTCCATATGATTCCTTGATAGGACCTATGTTAAACAAAACAAATTTTACTAATTATTCATCATGATGTAATATATATATATATATATATATATATATATTAGGTTAGGTTGTAACATGAACTACGAAAGGCTTGATCCCTCTATAATGGGTACGTAGGCAACCCAAAATAAGGGTGNGGGGGGGGGGGAGAATAAGCATCTCTCATTACCCTTCGTTACGATATTAATTCAGTTCTATATCTCTAAACCACTCAGAAGACAACACAAAACTAAAGCCGAGTGCAAACTCGCCGAGCTCAGCCTCAAAAAAGAAACAAAATCAACAAAATCTGAGTCCAAACTAGCCGAGCTGATCCTAAAAAAAAAAGAAAAAAGCAACAAAATCTGAGTCCAAACTCGCCAAGTCGAGCCTCGCAAAAGAAAAAAAAGCTGAGTCCAAACTCGCTGAGCTCATTCTCGAATACACAAAAGAAACAAAAGTTGAGTCCAAACTCGCCAAGCTTAGCCTCGAAAACACAAAAGCCAAGTCCAGACTCGCAGCGACATCGTGGCCAGATAATCGTTATGGGAATAAAGAACAACTAGGCAATATTACTTGCCCTCAAAAAGCCAAGTGACATACTTACATTTTCTAGGACACGCCGACCGCGTCATAAGTCGAGCCCAGACTCGCAATGTCTTCGCACCCCTAGAATACAGAGGAAAAGCTGAAACTAAACGCAATATCGCACCTTCGAGTTTGAATCTCGCTAAAACCGACATCCAAACAACGCAGACTATTAAAAATGGGAGAGGATCCATAACGAAGGTATCCACAATTATCAAAGAGGAAATCTAGGGAGAATTTAGAGAGAAAAATCGACGCCCTTAAACTTTTTACTCTTAGTGAGGTCGTCGGATCTATTGACAACCTCACCTTACTTGTAATCACCCCTTTCAAATATGAACTCAAATCAAAGGGGACCTTCACCCTATATCATAATATAAACTGAATTATTTGGAACATTTCGTTTCTGAGCGGAAGAGCCGTTCAAGATAAACTGAATTTTTTAGATAAGATCTTTAACTATAAGATAAAACTAAATATCAAGTCCACACTACGCGTGAATTTTTTGAAGACAAATTTAGTAAAATTCGATATGGTTGATATAAATTAACTAATATAAATATATTTATAATTATATATATATATATATATTAAATTGTTGTCATCATTAAATCAAAATTATAATCAAAATTTCAATTAAATACTAAATCATTAAAGAAAATGTAAAAATATGAATCTAAATAAATGAATCTATAGTTGTATTATTTATTTTTGGAATTAGGTACTTTTTAATGTTTTAACAATTTATCAACTTTTTAATTTGGATTTTATATATAATTTTTTTTTAATGATCCTGGTATCAGGAGCCTTGAAGGACTCCGACTAGGATCAAAGCGTCCGCAGTCGCCAAGGGTATCCAGGAGGACCACCGAAATTCACCCAATGTTAATTGACGGTGACCGAGATTCGAACCCACGTGGCGGAACTCACAGCTGTGAATTTTTTACCACAAGAGCTAAAAGCTCCGGTTTAGTAATTTGTTTTTTATGTTTGGCAAATGTTTGTGTTTTGCATATTTGTTAATTAAATATTGATATACTGATAAATATTTTTTTAATTTTGATTAAAAACATATTATATTTATGAATGGTTGTAAATTGTTCGTATTTATTGATGATAAATAAAATTTTACAAAATATAAAAAATGGCAATGCATTTTTATTTATTAATTATATTAATTTCGTATTATGTCAATTGATAATATTGGCAATATTCTTTCAAGGTCTCATACTCAGAATATCAATAGGTGAATTTAAAATCTAAATTTTGGATTTTGTAACAAAAGATAATTGAATTAAATTTGAGATGTTTTGTTGTTAGAGAAATAATTAGTAAGTGATGAGATTTAAGAGTACTTTATCTTTGCATTGACTAAACGTTTTGATATAAGAGAATCTCAAAAAGAGAAGTAAAAATTGTTGCTTCCTCTCGTATAGTGAAACACTTGTCTTAGATAAGATTTCCATTTTTTCATGACAATATTCGAGAATGTATATCTAAAGAAACTACTTTTTATAACAGAGTAGCATACCTTGCTGCTTTTCTCTCTAGCGTGCAAATCGAGAAAATTCTAATCTCTTTGTCTCCCGACGCCGGCAGCGATTATGCTCACGACATCGCCACCTCTCTTTTTTTTTGACTTTCTGTCTTCTCCTTCTTGATGTCATTTCCGTTTAATTTTTCTTCAGTTTTTTCTATGTCATTTCTCTCGCCTTTCTCTGGTGGTGTTAGCGGTCGAAGAGGTCGCCTCCGACTACATCTCTGCATTTATGCTCTTGCCTTACTCGTTTTCTCTATCTCACGTTTGGTTTCACCGTCGTTCATGGTTATTTTTGTCTCTCTTTCCCGGCACAATTCTAAGTGTCATCTGGACCTTAACTTGTTATGCTTTACCCGCAAGATCCTTCATATTTGTTTGTGTTATGAAAGTGCCCAATTTGAATACCTTCTTTGTAGTTTTACTGATGTGTTCAGCCCTCGTTGTATTTTTTTTTCTACGATGTCTCTTTTTCCATATGAACCTAGTCCCGATGTCTCTTGGTCCAAGATCTCACCATCCTATAGGATTTGCTCTGCTTTTGTATGCCAGTTGATTTTGGTTACTCTAATTTTGCTGATGGTCGGTTCTTCTCCGCCAGCATCAACTTTGAGTTTGTCCAAACAAGACCCGAGGAAAAAGCCTATGTTATTAAACTCACGTCTTTTGCCCTTGAGTGGCTTAGCATTTTGGACAGGTTCAGATTGGCCCCTTTGATGTCTTTCTATATCATTACTCTACTGTCTTGTGCATTTTGTGGCGCCATTTTTGTTTTCAAATCTGGACTACCATTTAATTAGAGTGTATCTCGACTATATTTACTCTCTTTGGTAGAGTTTCTTTGATTAAGTACTTACACATTCGTTTGTGGATGTTAATCAAGCTTTTCATTATTTGCTTTCCTTGGGTGTCTTTGAGTATGCCTTACTTCGGTTTCTCATTAATGGAGTTCTCTATGTTATTGATTTCTTTTCTTATAAGGAAAAATTTAAGTGCAGTGAAGAAACTTTTGATGTATCAAATTTTCTGTTCAGGATTTGTTAGTTTTGGAAACTCATCTCAATGTGATACAAGATGTTTATTCTCCAAAGTCCATGAAGTCTTACTATTTGAAGGTTTTACTATCAGACTACATATTTTCTCATCAATGGTTTCGGATTCGAAGGCCGTGAATTGGCTTGTTAATTCCGATATTTTCAACAATTTGTTCAATGAATTTCATTGCATTTTTGTTGTTATCAAACAGTTTAATATATCTTTTATCTTGTTTTCTCTTGCTTTGCTATCATCTTGTACATTCTCTTTCGTTTCCATGAACTTTGTACTATGGAGTCTTTTCCTCCATTGTTTTAATATAGTGGAATCTATGGTCTGACAAAATAAGATAAAAAAAAAATTCTAGGGTTGATAATTTTTTTTTCCTGAACTTTTAATGTCCAAATTATTTCCCCCTGAACTTTGTGGGTGAAGTTAATTTTACACATACTTTCATATCTCTTTCTAAAACTCCGTGAACTAATCGAATTCAAATTATTTCCCCATATCTAACTGAATTCACTAATTGTGATTTCAAATTAATGAACAGCGTTTTAGAATCGTGATTAGAGCTAAAACCGAAATTAAACCAAACCATTAGTCATAATCGATTTGTTGGTTTAGAAATTAGGGTTACTCACCCAAAATAATTAGAATATGATTTCTCTTTCTTTTCACAGAGAGTCACGATTTCTCTTTGTTTTTACAGAGAGTTCGAGAACAAACACTGCCTGGAAAGATTCAGAAGAGATATGTCGAGACTAGAAGAGGCTTCTTCCCTCACTATTCTAGTAAGCCAAAACGGGTTCACTACCAATCAATCATGAGTATGTGATAAACGATGATGAAGGTTATTAAAATGGTAAAGTGGAGGATGAGGACTAATAAGTTTAGAATTTAATCATAAAACAAATACTACAAAGAACAGTTCAATGTAGCACAATATAGGGTATCGAATCCACAGAGACCAAAAGTACATGTTTCAATTCCAATTTCAAATCAAGTTAAAGCAGGAAATAAGTAAGGTTGTTTGTAGCGAATCAAAAAGATAAATAGAAAACGGTTTAAACTATGAAATAAAAGCGTCAGACATCAGGAAAACCACATGTAATCAAGATTGAAAGTCAATTTATCATTCAGGGATTTTCTTTCAGAATAGTTATCAACATGAAAGACAATAATGGAATAATCTCCTCTCGGAGTACTAAACCCTATGCTCAAATTATCAGAGACAAACTCTCGCCGTCTTTTAAATAATAGATCGTGCATTACAGTTTAAATTCAATTGTTCATAAGCAATCAAGACAATACTCTCGCAAGCAAAATCACTTATTCATCTAGACTAGATCCAACTTCTAAACCAAATCTCTTTGTGCTTATCAGTTTAATATCAATGAACTAGTTAGCTACTCTAATTCGTGCATTAATAACAAGACTAGACTAAGAACCTAACAATTATTATCTCCTTATGACAAATCTAACAATCAAATCCTGCATTCCCTGGGAAATCCTAAAACCTAACTAGTGAACTACTCAGACATTGTAAACGATGAACACAATATTAAAGAAGAACACATTATTAAAATAGATATAGATATATAAAAGGGTTCAGAATTCTTTTCCAAATACAGGTTGAATCTCCTCTCCCTCAGTAATTCTCTCAAAATCTAAAATAAAGCGTAAGTTCTAAAACCCTAAAACACAATGTATTTATAGGCTAAAAAAATAATAATAATAAAATATGGAAAACTTGGATAAGCTTGAGAACTTGATTGCAATTTGGAAAACTTCTTTTTCTTCTCGAGGAATGTGCTCGATCGGACACATGGTTGCCCAATCGGGCACTTCACGTTATTGCTCGACTAAACTTCTCTTGCGCGATCGATCTTTAACTCCGGATTTTTCCATAAACATCTGCTCGATTGGGCAACACACCTGCCCGATCTTGCACTTTGTCTGCATCTTTGAATTCTTCTGAAATCTCCCGAAATGTCCTGAAATGCTTCGTTTTGCTCCGACTCGACCCGAACACTTGGAATCCTGAAAATCTATCAAATATGCAATGAAAACACTCGGAATCATGCAGAATAGTAGACATAGATGTCCACTATTATGCATTAAAATTGAGTAATATCAACTCCCCCCATACTTAGATCTTTGTTTGTCCTCAAGTAAAGCAAGATTCAATATTGAAAAGAGGTTTGAAATGGACCACGCATAAACTCACAAAATCTCAAAAACAAATCTCAAACAACTACTTAGAATGAACTGTTTACCGCCACTAAACTAATAACTTGTTTCCTACTCTAAATCCCAAATCAATCAAGTATCAAATCATATCAACCAGCTCTTTAGATTCATTTAAGTTCAGATACATGCATTCTCACATATGGTATATCAATCAGTTTACTCAAGTACCTCTTCTATCGAAATGCCCACACCAAACAGAGCATCAACCGAATTCCAGTCTTGATCCTTTTTCCCCCTTTCTCACTTCTTTTTTTCTAAAGATTCACACTTTTCTGCGTTTTTCTTTTCTTTCTTTCTTTTTTTTCTTTTTTTTCTTTTCATGTTCGCAGTTTTCTGCGTTTTCATGATTCTTACTGCTTTTCAGCAGCCCGGCAATGACTACAGACTTTTAGGTCACGCTTTCAACAATTTTTTTAAACCAGTTTTTTAGTTTTCTAAAGGGAGAGAGAGAAAGGACCTGGACCCTACTGGAAGAACTTGTCGGCTTTACAGAACACTAAAGAGCAAGGTACATAAGCAAGAATAATTCAGATTTTAAATTAAGTCCTATCATGGCAGAGCTAGCATCAATTCATCAATAACTCAAAAGACCAGAACTTTTAGAAATAGATCAATCAATAATGGGGTTCCAATCCTAATCTCATCAATTAATCTAAGTTAGTAATCTAGAGAAAGTGAAAACCATACCCACATTTGGTTGTTTATCATCATTTATTTTGATCATGGTTCCTTCGACTCGATAGACTCAGTAGATTAAAATCAAAAATTTTGAAAAATTTCNAAAAATTTGAAAAATTTCACCAAAAAGACAAAACATCAAAATGTAGTTAATATCATTACCCCCCCCCCCCCAGAATTACTTTACATTGTCCAGATGTGAAAATAAATCCAAAAGAAGGCATAGAAATAACCAGGATCAATAGAAAAGTATGTGATGGTGAAAGAACATAATATTATATTGTATAAGTTCAAGGGAAAGAGGTATACTAAAAATGAATTGCTCCAAAATTTGTTCTGAACTCCTTTGCCTCCTTTTCTATGCCTGCAAAAAGAACAAACACTCAAGAGAAGTGTAAGTAATGGTTAAACAACGATTGAGCAATGATAGCTTAAAAACTAACAAGAATCAGTTGTATGAGAAACCAATAAAGGCATTATGATCGAGCAATACTAATCAAAAATTATCAAGAATCATTGGTAAGAGGCATCGTTCAGAACAGTTAACAGCAATCATTCCAGTATCACACAATCAATTGGTAAGTAATGAGCAATGATCAAGCAATACTAATTATAATTAGCAGGAATCAAGAATTACTTAATGACAAAAACCAATCAATCATGAATCTAAAATCAACTCAAGTCAAAACACAAGAATTATGGTGAGTGGTGAGCAATGATCTAAGCAATACCAATAAGAATTAGCAAGAATCAAGAGAAAAACCATCCTGATAACCAACAATTCAAGTGAAAAAGATGAGTAATGAGATTAGATGAGAGATAACTCGAAACATCTTTAAAGAATATTCACCAGTAATAACCTGAAGCTCTTAAGACTCAAAACTAAAAATAAGTAAGTTAGGACTGACTCAAAATTGAAAAACAACTAAACTAGACTCCAAATAGTGGGTTGCCTCCCAATCAGCGCTTTGTTTAATGTCACTTAGCTTGACGGTACTTACCTCTAAGTAGGAAGAGAATCAACATCCAGCGATGTTCCATAACAAGCTCCAAATCCAGACATCTTTAAGTTCAGGACCTTACCCAGCAAACCATTTGTAGCATCAATCCCTTTCTCTTTGAACTCCGGGGTGAGTAAAACTCTAAACTTCGAGAAGGGCTTTGAGAACCCCTTGATTTTTACCTTATACTCAATTATATCCCCAACTAGTGATTAAGGGACCAAAGCTACTTGAGACTTCTTTACCTGCTGTGTTTCACTTTCACATTCTCCTTACCTTGGGATTCCCATTCCTTGTTGAGATTGGAGGCGCTTTATGTAAGACTTCATCAACTACACACTTAGGATCTGGTTCAATATGAACTCCATGCTTCATCCCCTCTTCTTTTACCATAGTTAGCCTAGGTGTTCCCCTTGGGGGAATTGCTGGATAGAAAACCCTTTTCTTGACGTTTTTCAGAGAAATACGCTGATTGGGTATATCAACAACAGTTCCTATGGTTGCAAGAAAGGGTATCCCAGGAATCAAAGGTTAATGGGGATGCTCATTCGTCTCCAAGATGTGGAAATCAACAGGGAGTAGACAATTACCAACTTGTACCAATAGATCCGAGAGAAGGACACTAGAAGAGACAATAGAATCATTAAGAAGCATGAAATTCATATGAGATGGTTTGATACCTGATAATCCCAATCGTTCTGCAACAGTCATTGACATAATGCTCACATTAGCTCCAGTATTACAAAGAGAATTTGTGAATTCTACTTCATTAATCGAATAAGGAACTACGAATTCCCATGGATCTTGCAGCTTATGAAGCTTCCTAAGTGAATTTGGTGGCTTCCTGATCATCTCACCATCTTCAAACTCAGATCTGGGCTTTGTAGGGTGTACTGGATAAGGGATTCTCGATTTACAAGTAGCTAGAAGATTTTTTGGTTCCAAGCTCGTTTGCTCGATCGGGCAAGTAGTGCCTGATCGGGCATATTCCTCTATTTTATGTCCGACTTTAGTGATCGATCTGGTAAGTGATTTTTCCCGGTCGATCGAATGTTCCTGGAAATTTTGCAATTAGTTACGCGATCGGGCTAAGAGTGCCCAATCGATTGTTTATCCAGAATCGCTTTGCCCGATCAGGCAAAAGGTGTTCGATCGGGCAGTTTTCTCTGCATCATTTTGCAATTTCTTAAAATCTGCATCTTTTCCCAAATCACTAGCTTCTTCTTCCGAATTACCAACCAAAGTCTTGCAATACCCCTTTGGATTCTCTTCATCTTTCCTAAGAAAGACACCAGCTTTTCTTTTCACTACTTCAGAGGTCTGAGCAACTTGTACATCAAAATGCTTCACATGAGTTGATAGTGCTTCAAACTTTTGATTCAATTCTTTCACCTCTCCTTGGATCATTGTTTGGAACTGTTTTTGTCCTTCCAGAAGTTGCTTAAATATCATCTCTACTTAATTACCTTGTTGAGGTTGAGCTTGTTGAAATACATGTTTAGAGGTTTGCTGAAAACCTCCTGAATTAGAGTTATGTACAAAGGACTTATGTTGTTGTGGATAATGTTGATCTTGGGGGTTTTCAACATTGGTACTTCTCCAAGATAGGTTGGAATGAGTCTTGTTAAAGCCTTGATTATACTCTTGGTTGTACATCCTTTGACCTTGAGCATTGATGTAACTAACTTCCTTCTCAACTCCACCAGTATTCTGCTCTTCAACTACAAAGCAATCAACTTCAAAATCGTCTATAGCACTAACATGTTTCTGGTTTTGACCCTTAGTCCTTTCATCTCTGAAAATTATCCCTTCGGTTTTGAGAGTTCTGAGTTAGCAGCCAATACAGGAACCTTTGTTCTGCGATCAAATTCAGGGCAATGATTGCTATTGCTAGCTGCTAGATTCTCTATCAGGCGATAGGCATATGGAACATGTTTTTTGCATCAAGTCTCCATTGCTTGATGTATCTAAGGACAACTACTACATTTTTTCAATTCCTCTATAAAAGGTATTGAGGAGACTTACATCTGAAAAACCGTGGTGTGGAAAATGAAGAAGTAGCTCTTTGAATCGCTTCTAAGATTCATAGAATGATTGCACCGAGTTTTTTTGCAAAAGAAGAGATTTTGTTCCTCAAGGTGTTAGTCCTGGTGGTAGTGAAGAACTGATTTATGAACCTGGCTTTGCAATCATTCCAGGTTACTATGGATTTAGGAGATAGACACTTCAGCCAGCAAAGTGCTCTTTCAGCTAAAGAGTGACGGAACAAACTACAGTGCATGAAATCGATGGTTTCTCCATAGAGCCTGATAGTGTTGCAAATATCCTCAAAAACGTCAATATGATCCATTGGGTGCTTAGTTGGTAAACTACTGAATTGGTGGTTACGGATCATCTGAACAAGCTAGATAGGGAATTGGTATTCCCTTCGTTGAGGTTGAGGGGGCTGGATGGGATTCCTGTTAGCATAGTAGGCTTGAGGATTGTTGTAGGAACCAACTAGAGGTGGGTTCCGAGCATTGAGCATATGAACTCTCTCTGGATCTCCATACAAAACAAAGTTTCTTGCATCTATATTCTGAGGATTGGGATTTTCCGGTGGAGCTTGGTTGTTGTTAGCTCCTTGTTGGCCTGGTAGCACTGGATTGTCGTTACCATCACCTTGCGCTTGGTTAATGAGTTGATTGAGTCCAAGAGCAGGTTGAGTGTTTTGACCTTCGAGCCCGACCGGAATGATTTGATTAACGTTTCCAGCCATTGAATTGGATGAGCTTGCGTCTTTCTTAGCTTTCTGGTCTAAGCGTTCTATCTATGCAAGTTCCGAGTTACTGAGGTTTAGCAATTCAGAAGATTTGTCAGATTTTCTGATCATACACTTGTAAAAAAAAAACAAGGCGAAAAGAACGAGATAAGTACTGTAAAATAAAACTTTAGAAGGGATTCTAATAAGAAACTAAAAGAGGCACTATTGGTACCCGGCAACGGCGCCAAAATTTTGATAGGTCTAGAATTTATTCCTAAAACTAATACTGCAGAGAACAGTTCAATGTAGCAAAGTATAGGGTATCGAATCCACAGAGACCAGAAGTACACATTTCAATTTCAATTTCAATTTCAAATCAAGCTAAAGCATAAATAAGTAAGGTTGTTTGTAGCAAATCAAAACGATAAATAGAAAATGGTTTAAACTATGAAATAAAAGTGTTAGGCATAAGGGAAACCACATGTAATCAGGATTGAAAGTCAATTTATCATTCAGGGATTTTCTTTGAAAATAGTTCTCAACATGAAAGACAATAATGGAATAATCTCCTCTCGGAGTACTAAACCCTACGTTCAAATTATCAGAGACAAACTCTCACCATCTTTTAAATAATAGATCATAAATTACAGTTTAGATTCAGTTGTTCATAAGCAATCAAGACAATACTCTCGCAAGCAAAATCACTTATTCATCTAGACTAGATCCAACTTCTAAACCAAATCTCTTTGTGCTTATCAGTTTAATATCAATGAACTAGTTAGCTACTCTAATTCATGCATTAATAACAAGACTAGACTAAGAACCTAACAATTATTATCCCCTTATGAAAAATCTAACAATCAAACCCTGAATTTCCTGGGAAACCTAAAACTTAACTAGTGAACTACTCAGAGATTATAAAGGATGAACAACACAATATTAAAGAACAAAGGATTAAAGTAGATACATATATATAAAAGGGTTCATAAATCTTCTTCAAATACAGGTTGAATCTCCTCTCCCTTAGTAATTCTCTAAAAATCTAAAATAAATCTTAAAATCTAAAAGCCTAAAACACAATGTATTTCTAGGCTAAAAAAATAAAATATGGAAAACTTGGAAAAGCTTGAGGACTTGATTGCAATTTGGAAAACTTCTTTTTCTTCTCGAGCAATGTGCTCGATCGGGCACATGGTTGACCGATCAAGCACTTCACGTTATTGCTCGACTAAACTTCTCTTGCTCGATCGATCTTTAACTCTAGATTTTTCCAGGAACATCTGCCCGATCGGGCAACACACCTGCCCGATCGTGCACTTTGTCTGCATCTTTGAATTCTTCAGAAATCTTCTGAAATGCTTTGTTTTGCTCCGACTCGACCCGGATACTTGGAATCCTGAAAATCTACCAAATATGCAATGAAAACACTCGGAATAATGCAGAATAGCAGACATAAATGCCCACTATTATGCATTAAAACCTAGTAATATCAAGGAAGATTTGGCTGGGAGATTTGAATACAAAATATAGGAATCAGTGGTTGAGTTTGTAGATGAGTTACCTACAGATTGTAACGTGATTTTATACAATGATGTCGAAGATGAGGATGATTTCGTGAATAGTAAGAGAAGAATAAGCATTAGAAGTGATGATAGGTTAGCTTTAGGAGCTATTTTCTATACTAGTTTTGAGTTTAAAGAAGGTGTTTTAGATTGTGTATTAAGGAGTGGAATGAATATTGTGCAAGATAGATGGGATAGTGATAAGATTAGCTACAAGTGTAGGATAGATGGTAAGTGTAGATGGCAAGTGTATTGCTCGTATGAGAAGCCTGCACAGAAGTGGTTAGTGAAGACTAGGTATAACCATCAGAGTTGCACTCCGAATGGAAAATGCAAACTACTGAAAAGTCCAGTAATTGGGATATTATTCTTAGATAAATTGAGAGACAATGTTGACCTGATGCTTGAGAAAATTCAGAAGATGATTAAAGATACTTGGAAATCTGTGAGCACTTGGAATCAATGCCAAAGAGGAAGATTACTTTCTCATAAACGACTTGAAAAGGAGTATGCTAATCAGGTAAGTCATATGCGTGGTTATGTGCAGGAAATACTGTCTTCCAATCCAGGTTCAACCTGTTTTGTAGAAACTGTGTTGAATGCAACTAGTGAAGATGTTTTCAACAGATTCTATGTCTGTTTTAGTGAAATTAGGAGTAATTGGAGAGGGTATTGTCGACCAATCGTTGGTTTAGATGGTACGTTCTTAAAGGGAGTTGTGAAAGGAGTTTTACTTG
This sequence comes from Iberis pinnata, assembly GCA_900406425.1. Lineage (NCBI taxonomy): Eukaryota > Viridiplantae > Streptophyta > Magnoliopsida > Brassicales > Brassicaceae > Iberis > Iberis pinnata. The sequence goes on along the minus strand of OVBE01000568.1, from coordinate 25,671 downwards.
TCGTTGTAGGCCATGATGGGAATAACCAGATTTATCCAATTGCATAGGCAATTGTACAATCTGAAAACACAGATAACTGGTTATGGTTTGCCAAACAATTGAAATCAGATTTAGTTTTGGCAAATGGACATGGTTTTGTTGTCAAATCTGATAGATCAAAAGTAAGGTTTATGTTCTTAAAATTATATATTAGTATGCACTCACTTGTGTTATAAACTAACAATTTAATTCTATGTTGTTTTAAGGGACTCATCAGTGCTGTCCAAGATGAATTACCACAAGCTGAGCATAGGATGTGTGTGAAGCATATAGTTGAAAATTTGAAGAAAAGACACAAGCAGAATGATTTGTTAAAGCCAATGATATGGGGATTAGCATGGAGTTACAATGAATAAGAATGTAATAGGAATTTGAGGAAGAGAGACTACAACCTCTCTTTATATGATGATGTGCTTAAAGAAAATCCAAAAACCCGGTGTAGAGCATTTTACAACATTGACACTTGTTGTGAGAATGTAGACAAAAACTCCACTGAGTCTTTCAACTCCACAATCACCAAAGCAAGAGCCAAGGCGTTTCTGCCCATGTTAGAGACAATAAGGATATAAACTATGTAGAGAATTAATAAGAGAAATTTGAAATCACAGAGTCATGAAGGTATGTTTTCAAAGTATGTGAGTAATGTACTACTTCAACGAAAGGAAGATGCTGAGAAATGTCAAACATTCGCTACAACAAAAGATATATATGAGGTACATTTGAAATGAAATTCTTACTCTGTCAACTTGAAGAAAAAAACATGTTCATGTCGCACATGTAGAAGACATCTTAGAGGATGAAAGGTAAACATGAGTCACCACAGAAGAAAAATAACAGTCATATAGAAAGACTTGGCAGAGGAGGACGCATAGTCCATTTCTCTTCATGTGGTCAACCTGGCCATAATGTTGAAGAAAAATAACAGTCATATAGAAAGACTTTGCAGAGGAGGACGCATAGTCCATTTCTCTTCATGTGGTCAACCTGGCCATAATGTTGCAGGATGCTATGTAAACCCGAGAAAAAAGATGAAGACAAAAGAGGTTAGTTGTGGATACAAAACTGTATTTGATTGTTTTATATGTTTATTGTATTCGTAACAAGTGCTTTGTTTATGTGCAGGGAGAATCATCAAGCCAAGTTTTGGATACATAAACAAGCAATAATTGAATATATCATGGAGAATGAAGCCTTTGTATTTTCTAATTGATTGGTATGTTAATCCTTTTGGATTATGTGTCTCCATCTTTTGTTGCTTTCTATGTGTCTTTGTATTGGATTCTTTATCGAAAGAGATGAGGCATTAGTGCTTTTTTTATGTGTCTTTGTACTGGATTCTTATCGAAAGAGATGATGCATTAGTGCTTTTGTTTATGTGTCTCTGTATTTTGATGTATTCTTTATATATACTCGTGCATATAGCTCTATGGTTTATGAGATCTTGAAGATCAATATACAAACATATATAACTCTACTAAAGAAGTCTCTATTTTATTAGAAGCTAATCAAGTGCAATTCATATCTACTAATGAACTAAGTGGTAATAGATTGTGATCTTCTTTGTTTCTGAATCTTTTGTATCTGCAGCTATCAAAATTGTATATAATCCCACAAAATCATTTTAGTGAAATTCGTATTAAGCTCCTTGCATTGCTTAAAAGGTCTTTTAGTTCTCTATTTCAAGAATCTGTTTCAATTCGTATCACTTTTTGGCCACTGAGACATGTTAAAACTTGCTGAAGACAAATGCACTAAAAAAATGCAAAGAACCATGTAATAAACAAACAGTACATAAGTGAATAATGTAATACAAACACACTAAACACAAGACAATGGACTATAAGACAAGAAAAAAAATGCACTAAACACAATACATTGGACCACAAAGCAACAAAAATAAACTCAATACACAAGACAATGGACCAAACAACATATGCAACTATGAGTTACTTGCTAAAATTTATGTAAACCCATTTTATCACTCCTAAAAAGCACATAACCAAACATAATTTTGTCACTAACACTACTACTTCAAATCGTATCTTCTCTTCATTGTGTAATTCCAGATCTTCCTTAAGCTTCTCTTGATTATTCAAATTTTCCTCAATTTCCATCTTCAAATGATTCACATCTTCTGCCAATTTGAATACCTTTGCATCAACCATTTGTATCTCATCTACTAGAGCTTCATCAACCCACTTGAATAGATGTTCTTCCATTTTCCTATGCAAAATGATAATAAAATCAAACTATTACAAAACCATTATCCATCACCAATACTCATCACTAATGTATTAAATAATTATCATTATCAAACACTGATTATCAATCAATGACTAAATTTTACACTGAATCTGTAAAATTTGTAAAACATGCAGATCGTTTCGTTATTACATGCGTAGCTATCTCACATCTATAAAACATGTGATAAGGATTATCTTATGTCTTTGAATCGTATGTTCCTATCCGTTCTCAACACCAACATCTATTGGGAACACCACTCGGTGTTCTTCTTCTACTTGAACATGAAGATGAACCACTCATGGCTTGTCTCTCACTATTGTTAGATGGATTCTTCTTCATATGAGTTCACTGTTAGAATCGAAATTGATTTTTTTGAACCAGCGAAAGCTCCCGAACTCTCTGTAAACAAAAAGAAAAATTGCGACTCACTGTGAAAAGAAAGAGAAATCGTATTCTCTGTATTTTGGGTGAGTAACCCTAATTTCTAAACCAACAAATCGATTATGACTAATGATTTGGTTTAAGTTCGATTTTATCTCTAATCACGATTATAATATGTTGTTCATTAATTTAAAATCGCAATTAGTGAATTCAATTAGATATGAGGAAATAATTTGAATTCGATTAGTTCAGGGGGTTTTAGAAAGAGATATGAAAGTCTGGGTAAAATTAACTTCACCCGCAAAGTTCAGGGGAAAATAATTTGGACAGTAAAAGTTTAGGGAGGAAAAAATTGTCAATCCAAAATTCTATAGTAATTTTTAAAATTCATCAGCATTATCAATAGCATCTTGTGATATCCATTAGAAGCTAGTTATCATTTGTTCAATATCATTGAATATCATATACCATCTTCCAATCAAGCAGGAGCCGTCTAGGTTTACATATTCCATTTTGCGAAATGCATTGTATTGTCACCTATGAGTGTCAGTGCAAAAGAATAAACTTTTTTAAGTGCATAGGTAGTCAGCAATTACGAAAAATCAAAACTATCAAATAATTGTTGCGACCAAAGAAATCTTCTGACAAACAAAGTTGTATAGATTTAGGCTCCGAATGGGAACTGCGTAATTGATAATGCGGGACAAAAAAAAATTAAGCGGGGCGGTACCATAAATTTCGGTGCGGGTAGAAAAAATATGTGGTGCGGTATAACAGCGGTTATCGCAAAATAAGCGGTACAAATCATTACTGAATGGCAAATAACAAATGCGGTGCGGGACATATGTTTGAATAATATAAATATAAAATATTTTATATATAAGAATATAAATCAACTAACTAAAATATATTAATATAATTAGAATTATAATTATTAAATTTAATGATACTACAAATACAATTTCTCATAAACAAAATACATATTTTGTCAACTTTTATAATATAAAATTAATTCATAAAAAAACAAAATAACATTAGAATCGAGAATTATGATTTTCCTATAACATATTTGGAATATTATCTCTTATTTGTGTCATGTGTTCTCCACTTGGTACTTCTGGTTCTTCTATGTCACATAAATCAGGTTCACAATCTGTATTGTTAATTTTTGTTTCTGACATTATTTCTGCAAAATCTGCATCTGAGAAATTTGTAATTTTGATAAAATTATGTAATCCCATTGTAGCTATAATAACTTTCTTTTGCACGTCAATATTATATCTTGGAAAATCACAAAGAATCCGTCATTTTTTTTCCAAACTCTAAAACTCATTTCGATTACTGAACGTAATGAAGCATGCCATCTATTGAATAGTTCTTGTTTATTTCTCGGAGGAGCGGAGGTAAACTACATCATATGATACCTAGCAACTATGTTTCTTGATGATCTATAAGGAGCTAAAAAACCTTGTTTGTTTGGATAACCAGAATCAATAAGATAATATTTGTCTAATGGAGGCAAAGGAAACTCAACATCACTTTGTTGTGCCATTGTGAGAACGGCTGTGTCATGGCATGATCTAGGTGCTCCATTCCAAATATATGTAAATAACATATTCAAATCACATATTGCCATGATGTTCAATGATGCATTATCATGTCGATTCCAATATATTCCTTGTAACTCGGGTTTCACTTTTCCACAAACATGAGTTCCATCCATAGCTCCAACGAATCCACTAAAATATGGCCAATATCTTCTCTCCACTTGAAGTCTTTCAGGAATTCTGTATAATTCTTGTCTTGTTGGAGTTCTAATATAATCACATGCAAGTCGTTCAATCGATGTTAAAACTTCAATAAATTTTCTATTAACAGTCTCTTGATTTCTGCCAAATCTCAAACCGACATCTCTCTGAACTTCATTGTGACCACATATTCGTAAAAAGATAGCTACACTTTCTTCAATACTTACACTCAATGTTGCTTGTAGACCGTAATTTGTTTGTAGTATATCACACAATGTTGTGAAACATGGCAGTGACGTTCGTAGTAATTGAAGACAAGCAGCATCATCTTGTTGTAGTCTACGCCAAATATTTCTCCATCCCAAACCTCCTTCAGTTTGCACTGGTGCTCTTTGAAAATATCTTTCATAGTAAGTCAAAGTTGGCTGAATTATTAACTCTTCAAAATGCTCATTCTCTAAATTCCATAATTCAATTCTCTCTTCGTAACTTAAACTATGGATGTCTCGTGATCGTAATTGACATATCCGAAAAACCTAAAAATTTTAAGAAATTAGATATATTATATTAAATAGAAATGAAAATGATAAAAATGCAACTTGTACATTTGGGCTAATAAAACACAAACTATTTCATAACATAAACAAGAATGATAAAATACGACTATAATATTTCATTTTCCTTTAAGAAATCTTGTGCAGTCTTTTGTATTGGCTCGTTTTTATCCCTCATCTCTTGATTCATTATGATCATCTTTATTTGTACTAACATTTTCTCCCAAATATTGAAAAGACCTCCCAGTCTACTTGTTTGCGGACTCTGTGCAGTTTCAAAATAGTTCGTGAAACTGAGATCTTGTGATGATGTTCCAACTTCTACACCATCTGATACTTCTTGTTGAGTTCCCCTAGTACCTTCTACTTGACCCCAATTGAATATCCATATTGAACATTTACTGGTATCGTTCCTCATGGTTCAAAACCCCATTGTTGGAAACCATGTCTTAGCGGTGTTCCCCATGGTGGGGAATTTGGTGGAGTTCCAAATGGTGGAGCATTTGGAGAAGTTCCCCATTGGGGAGGATTTGGTTGATTTCCTTATTGTTGAGCAGTTGATGGTGTGCCCCACTGTTGGAAACCAGGAGTCCGAACACCTCCCCAACCTTGTCCAGTATTGTTACCCACTAAAGATGGACTATTAGATGATACACCTCTTGACTTTGGACTCCCAAATGTTTGACTTGACCCTAATTGTTTTGGAACATCTTCGTTGTTACGTGTGACACCAGTCATCGCTTCTAACAGCTGTAGTTTATCTTCATCAGTGCCTCTAGCTATATCAATAAAATACTTACACCAAAATACTAGCTCTTTCAATGAGTTTAAGCATGTCCAATAAAACTTAGTATGCTTTGGAAGTTCTAAAGCGAGGAATATTGCTTATGCTTTCTTAAATTCATTGTAATCATCTTGATCAAAACCACCTGAACAAATTTGTTGTAAACTTTGTCGTTGGAACTCTCTATAGTCACTTATTGTTTCTTCTAAAGTTGTCTCAAACGGTTGCTTCTTACGACTTCCTCGTGAACCACTTCCAATAGAGATTCGAGAGCTTCTCCCAATTTTTTTGTAATACTTTCACGTCTATCATTTGATTGTAAATTTCATCTTCGTCTTTGTTGACTTCTCCGAATGGGGATTGAACCGCTTCATTTCTCAACTCATTTGAATGGCGTCTATCACCATCAATGTTAACATGATACACTTCTTCATCTTCTAGTGTTTCAGGAATTTGATTTTTAGGTACTTCACCACTATCGGTGTCTGAGTCATCATGCACATCATCACCTAGTACATGTTCATTGTTCAACTCTTCTCATATTTGTCGTACAGAATGTTGAGACTGAGAATAAACATCATGTAACACACAAAAATTTTACCATCACATCTCAAAAATCTGGTGATTTTCGTTTTAAACTCTTTGTTGATCTGCATCCCTCTAAATTTTTAACCATCACATTTCTAGCCTGAACATTGACAAAAATTTGGATGACTATAAATATTGTGAGTACTTACGAACTCACGTTCCTTCTACCATTCTTCAGAGGCAGATATCATAGATGTAGCAGGATCAACAAAAATACCAGTGGAATTCATCAGAGCCTTCCATCTCTTGTAGCTTTTTTTGAATTCGTCAAACTTGTTTTTGAAGAATGTATAAGTGATATTCATACTGAATGCACGGTTAAACTTTTCAACCATATATTATCTACCAATGGTTGTGGGATTTTTAAGAGTGTAATTATTCATGGCATTTGCTTCATCAAACAATTCAATCAGTGTTATTTCTTGATTGTGAGACAATTTATATTTGTTGTTGTTCTACAAAATTTTTAAATTACATTGTTATTTAATATATAATCTAATGAAAATTTATTATTATGATAATAATATACTCACTCTTGTAGTTGTTTCTCTTGGAATGGTTGAAGATTTTGTATGTGGAGTTACATTTGTTCGTCTTGAAGGATTCGTGCCTCCCCTCCGATTAGATGGCATGTCTACATTTGACAATATGTAAGTACATTTAAATATTTTGATAAGTTAATTAATCATATTAACATAATATATGTATTTAATACTAATATTTTTAAAGTTATTTGTTTATTGTAAATGTACTCTTTAAAAAAAAATACTATTAAGTTTTGAAACATATTTTAAGTTATATGTAATCACTTTTGAAATAAATTTTAGAATAACTATACTAGTATTTTTTAAAAAGGTAATAACAAAAAAATATAACCGCTACAAAATATGAGTGAAAATTATCATTAAATAATATGAGATTTAGATAATTACCTTAGTTATCTTTTAAAATATGGAAATACAATCCTTTTAAATTGTTTTGAAAATACACTCGTATTAGACAACTAAATTTTTCTCATAAAAATTTAATCACATCTAATATATACATATATATATATTAATTATTTTATTCAATGTATAGTTTAAATATTAGTATTTTTTTTGTAAATATAACATGCCGTTAAATTTTTCTCACAAACATTTAATCATATCTAATATATATATATATATATATATATATAAAGATTATTTTATTCAATGTATAGTTAGAATATTAGTATTTTTGTGTAAACATAATATGTCGCAAGTAAAATTCATAATTTATGACCAAACTTTCATAATGCTTAATATTTTTGTTAAGTATTTACTTACAGGTTGTATGTTACGGTATAATGCAATCAATTTGATTTTTATTTACTTGCATATTACTACAAAAAAATATAAGTACAAAAGTTAACTAAAATATGTATCATAACATACCTATATCTCTCAAAATGTGAGTAGAAATGTGAAGGATCTTTTTTTCTTCTTTTTTTTCTATGGTATGAAATGTATAACATACCCGATATGTATATATATATATATATATATATAGGACCACTTTTGTTCATTTTCCAACATTTATATATTTTAAAAAAAACATTTCAAATATTCATTGGTTATAAAGGTGGTGTGGTTTTATTAACCATTGGTTCTTCACTGCGTACACTCTTTTATCCAAAAGGTACATAATTTGCATGTTTTGAAAAACGCGAACGGATTTATCTATAGAAAGAAAAAGGGGAAAAAATCATAAAACTTGCTGATTGGGGAACGTGGTGTGGTTTTTGGTAACTTTATGGGAAAACGCTCCGTATTTATGTTCCCATTCAACGCCTTAATTGAAATTTCTACATTGTTTTCTATTTCATCTCGAGATGTATTGCAAGATAGTGCACTTTTTTTTGATAAAAAAAAAAAGATAGTGCACTTTTTTGTTGAACAAGTTTAGTCTTAAATACACAAATAATTGAACTTTTTTGTTGTCTATTTTTTCTTTTTAAATTTTTCTGATTACTTTTTGATTTTGATTGGTACACTTAATATATACACCAAAATTTTACTTTCCTATTTTACAAGTGTGTTCTTTTACTTTGTACAGGTGTTAAGGGTCTAATTTTTGTAGAATAATTTTCTTTTTGCTAATTTTTATTTAATTAGTTAAATGTATATGTTTTGTGTCATAAGAAAAAAAAGTAAAAAATAAATATATTAATAAGCAAAGAAAAAATAACCAAAAAATACGTTCTAAACAAACAAAAAGTTTGTGTTCTCTCTCTTCATTAAGAAAACCGCCGTACATCTTCATGGTTGTTCATAATTGAAGCAATTTACGGTTATTCCGTCTCTCTATCCTATCATGGAGTTGTAACCGGCAGCAGTTACCGGCAGCGATTACGGGCAGTTACGTCTATTGATCTCCAAGGCCTTATGCCTTCTCTCTCTCCCATCCCACAACCACAATTCATTTCCTTTAAAACCTCCTTTGTTCAATTAACCATATCTTTTTTACCAACTCAAACAATTTCTCTTATGAGTATGTCTGAGAAATTTAGATCAAAAATGCGAAACCTTACCATTGGATTGGAAGATGATGATGCACATATTACCTTTGATTCTTGTAATCAGGGTCTTGCCGTTACACAACACAGTCTCGCTGTACTTCCGGTCAATGCTCGGAAACAAAACATCTGTGCTATGTTGGTTGCTTTGCCAAGGATATGGGGTGTTCAAGACTTTGGTTTGGGTCGTGTAATTGACAACATAAAACTTCAATTATGTTTCCCTCAGCGAAATCACGGACGGTGTTCTTCGCCGCGGTCCATGGGCCTTCAATGAATGGATGATCACCACTAACAAGTGGTCTCCAAATCAAAATGATGATTCTCTGAAATCGATACCATTTTGGGTCCAAATTCAGGGCATACCTATGCAGTTCTTAACCTTACAAATGGTTAATGAAATTGGTGGAAATTGGGGTAATTACCTGGGTACTGATTTTACATCAGACGGGACTCAACCGGTGAATACGGTTCGCGTGAAACTTCTTTGCAACATCGATTCACCCCTCCGATTTCAACGCCTCTTCTACTTGGGGGCCGATGCAGTGGTGTTGAATCTAACCTACGAAAATTGAGAAATTTATGTTATGGATGCGGTTCAATGGCCCATGAACAATCGAACTGTGTACTTGTTGAAGACGAAGATCCGGATGAACCACCGTCTGATGATTATGATGCAGATCCAGGGAATGACGGAGATGCGCCGGCGATTGAACCTCCGTATCTATCTACTATTGCCGATTTCCCAAAGGCGCCGCCGGCACCAACTCCTCCGGCGAGTCCAATTGCTTCAAAGAAGCTCCGCATGGAAGATGCACCTTCTGCTTTGCTGATGTTTCATTATACCGTATCAAGTGGACACAAGAGAGATTTGTACCAGGTCTATGATGATGAAGAACGATAGGAGGTGACCTACAGGAAGAAGCGTTGTGTTACAGATGTGGTGGGTTCATGGTATTGGGCTGGGCAAGGAATGGAAACAGGCCCATCTATTGGGCCAAACGATGTTAATGAGGATCCTAAACCTTTCGACAATGCAAAAGATGATAAGGGTTTGGTGGACCGAAACCCACCGGAGGCGTCATGAATACGGCTTTTTGGAACTGTCGTGGTTTAAAAGAGTCCACAGTAGTTCGACGCCTTAAAAGAATAACCCAGCGTTGTTCTTTGGACTTACTTTTTTATTGAAACGAAGAACTCTGATGATGTTGTCCGCGATGTGGCATCAAGATTGAAGTTTTATTCGATTCAATGTGTATAACCAGTTGGTTTAGGGGGGGGGGGTGGCTTAGCTTTATTATGGAACAGTAATGTAAGGGTGTCTATCATTTCTATGGATTCTCGCATGATCGATTGTAAGGTTTATTATGAAGATAATTATTTCTATTATTCTTGCGTTTATGGTCACCCGATTCGAAAACTTAGACACATTTTATGGGAGCGTCTACAACGGATTGCGTTAACTCAGCATGGACCATGGTTATTAAATGGGGATTTTAACGAAATATTATCGAACAATGAAACTTGTAGGGGTAGAATACGGGAACCTTGGAGTTTTGTTGATTTTCAAAATATGGTCCAAATTTGCGGAATAAGGGATCTTCCTTATTGTGGGAATAATATGACTTGGGTGGGTAAACGACGATCCTATACGATTAAAAGCTGGCTCGATAGGGTTATGAGTAACCGGGAATGGTTAGCTCAGTTCCCGGCATCTACTACTACCTATCTTGAAATGGTTGAATCTGACCATCGCACGACAATCATATGTATCCGGAAAAATATAGAACGGGATATCAAACTATTATGCTGTGATCACCGTTATAAGAGCATTGACGGCTTTGATGATGTCATTGCTCGGAGTTGGAACAATACGGGATAAGACTCAACAGTTATGGACCATGTTTCTATTTGTCGTCGGGAAATTTTGTATTGGCGGTCCCATCATAACCAAGAATTCCCAACATCAAATTACAACTTTACGTCGATGTACTGATGATGCTATGCGGGATGATCATGCACCAACGACACATGTACATACTCTGCAACACGAATTAGTGTTTGCTTATCACCAAGAGGAAGAATATTGTCGTATTAAGAATCAAAATCATCGGTTAAACGACAGCGATCTTAATACCAAATATTTTCACGTTGTAACGAAGAATCGAAAAGCTAAAAATCGTATCCTATCACTCCAAGTGAGTAATGGTGAAACCGTTTATGGGAATCAAAACTTGTCGGAATTGGCTCAATCTTATTTTTCGGATATGTTTATGAGCCAGGGGGAAGTGGATTCTTCTTCTATTCTTTCTTCAATGGAGACCGCTGTAACACCAACGATGAATCATGAATTAACTGCTCCAGTACTTGCAGTCAAAATCAAAGATGCTCTGTTTACCATTGGTTCGATGAAGGTACCAGGTCCTGACGGTTTTACTGCGCGGTTCTTTCAATAGTATTGGGGTGTAGTGGGACCATCCATCATTATGGAAATCAATAAATTCTTTCAAACGGACGTCCTACCTAATCATTGGAACCATACCAATATCTGTTTAATCCCGAAGACTGATACTCTTAAGAAAATGTCGGATTCCGACCAATAAGCCTCTGTAATGTGCTGTACAAGATTATCTCTAAAGTGTTGGTTAATCAGTTAAAACGAGTTCTACCATTTTTGGTATCTGAATCCCAAGCAGCCTTTATCCCGGGATTATCTATCTCTGATAATATATTGATCGCTCATGAACTATTTCATGCCCTACAAATGAAAACGAAAATAGATACTAACTACATGGGTGTTAAAACTGATATCAATAAAGCCTATGATAGACTGGAGTGGCATTTTTTCGAGCGGTATTACTCAAGAAAGGTTTTTTCTGATAAATGGATCTCATGGATCTTACAGTGTGTTTCGACAGTCTCTTTCTCTGTTCTCATTAATGGAAGCCCACATGGTTCTTTCAGACCCCAACGCGGGCTCCGGCAAGGTGATCCTCTCTTACCTTACTTGTTCATCTTGTGCGATGATGCTCTCAGCTCGATGCTTACAGCTGCCACTTCGAATTATGAATTATAGGGTATCACAATTTTCCCAGGAGCTCCAAATATTAGTCATATGCTTTTTGTTTATGATTCTTTATTCTTTGTTAAAGCGGATTTAGCGAATGATCAGAAACTTAAAGCCATATTTCAAGACTACTCTCAAGTTTCGGGGCAGCTAATAAATTTTGAAAAATCCACGATGGCCTTCAGGAAGAAAGTGTATGAGCATACTAAATCTCATATCAAAGGTATCCTGGGTATTAATAGAGTAGGAGGTGTGGGAAAGTATTTAAAATTGCCTGAGCAGTTGGGTCGAAAAAAGCGTGAACCATTTGCATATATTCTGGATAAAATCCAAAAACGTCTATCGGGGTGGCAATGTCGCTATCTATCACCAGCTGGTAAGGAAGTACTTCTAAAAAGTGTGGCGATGGCAATGCCCGTTTATGCCATGAATTGTTTTCAACTGCCACTAACTTTAGTTAAGGATAGCGAGAAGGCAATGTCGAAATTCTAGTGGGGTATTACTTCGGCTCATAATCCTATGTCATGGTTATCATGGCAAAGATTATAGATGCCGAAACGATTGGGGGGACTAAATTTTCGCGATTTATGTCTTTTCAATCAGGCTTTGCTGGCAAGTAAGGCATGGAGGATTTGAAATCAACCAACATCTTTACTCTCTAAGCTATATCGAACTCAATATTATAAAGATGGTAGATTTTTAATGGGAAACAAAGGTTGCGTTGTTCTTATGCTTGGCGATCCCTTTGTTATGGGAAAGGATTACTCAAACAAGGTTTGCATGCTGATATAAGGGATGGCAAAAGCCATTCTTATCTGGTATGAACTGTGGTTACCTACAACACCACCTCGGCCAGCGATAGCTACATCTCCTGCATCACGTTCACTCCCGGTCACAGCGTTGTTTAACTATAACACGAAGACTTGGAATGAAACTACGTTGATGACACATATTGTTGATAGCGATCATGATCGTATTCGTAGGCTGAATATACCGATGAATGCATCTCCTGATCGGTATATTTTGCATTATACGCCACATGGGAATTTTACCGTACGATGAGCATACCGGTTAGCGCTAGAAAAGGATGACCATCAATTGCGAGATTTACCTCCCCTTTATAATCAACCTGAGTTGGCAACAAATATTTGGAAACTTCCCATTATGCCAAAGTTGAAGCACTTTTTATGGCGCACTGCCTCCAAGACGCTTTCGACATTCTTCAACTTGGAAATCAGACATATAATCTCCTCTCCATAATGTTCTAGATGTTGTATCCATGAAGAAACTAATGACCACTTGTTCTTCTCATGTTCTTTTGTCTATGGCGTTTGGCGCTTTACTGGATTGAACATGCCTAAGTTGGTAGATCAGTCAATTTCATTCTCCACAAAGTTCAATAACATTCTTATTTTAGCCTTTGAAACCAATTTACCAGCATAATTAAGGACAAAACCTTTCATGTTGTTGTGGCATATATGGAAAGAAAGAAACAGTTTGGTCTACAATCATCACTCTTTAGGCATACCTGAGCTTTGCGGACGAGCAACTTGTACTACTGATTAATGGGTCAGAGCCTCTTTGACTCCTCCCCTACAACACCAAACAGCTGTTGTTCACTCTGATTCATGCACTCGCTGGTTTCCACCGCCAGAAAATTGGGTCAAATGTAACTTCGACACTGCACATTGTCTGAGGCATCCAACATTCGGTTTGGGATGGATTTTAAGTGTTTCCAAGGGATCTTTTCTCCATGGTCGTCATAAACAATACAATGGTCGACATACTATTGAAGAGTCTGAACTTTCAGCTTTACTCTGGGCACTCTAAAGTGTACTATCTTTGGGCTATTCACGAGTTATTTTTGAAGGTGATAATCAATCTATCATACGATTATTGCAAACTCGTATTAACCACACTCGGCTACATCACTATTTGCAAGATTTTCAAAGTTGGGCCCATATGTTCGAAAATATCCAAGTGCAATATCGGTCAAGGGAGCAAACAAATGTGCGGATTTCCTAGCTAAAAAATCGATCTTTGATAATTCATAATGTAGAATTTATAATGTGTGTCCTTTTCATTTACAACCTTTTGTAAACAATAATATTTCTGAATAAATAATTTGCCGTTAAAAAATAATAATAATAATAATAATAAGCGAAGAACAAATTTGATTTACATGAGTGAGGAAAATATCCAAAATTTTGCATCCCGTATTCTATTCGTATAACTCAATTTGATGTATGTAAAATCAAATCACAAATACAAAGCAACAAATCTTTTCAATCAACTTGATATGTTTCAAATATTTCACACATAAAAGTTAGATCGGTAGAGAGTAAAAGATGTAAATAAATTAACATAGTAAAAAAGTCTCAACTTTTAACAAAAATCTCACCTAACTTGCCATTGGAGAGACTGAGCAAGGTGGCGGTTTACAATACCGACATAGCGCAGATTAGGACAAATCACAGCGTCTTTGAGATCGGAGGCGACAAAACTTCTTCTTATATCGTCGAAAGCGTCTTGTTGAACACCACAATTGTTCATATTTCCTGCTTAACGAAATAAGAATAAGTGAAACTAAATTCTTCTCAAAAGAGTTAAAGAGATTTGATGAATGAGGGAAAATTGTTAAATAGCAAACAATAACTTGTTTCTTATGGAGATCTACAAAATTTATGCCATTTAGAGAACCGTATCGTTCATTTTTTGAGGAAAGAAACTGATTTTTCTTTAAAACGCTTTTGTGACGGATACATTTTTCACCGTTTTGACATACTTAGATGGCATATTTTTGAGAAATGCTGATTTTGATTGATAGAATTTTATGCTTATTATAGATAGCCTAAAAAGCAAGAGAATCCTTCTTTTATATAGTAAAGATTGATTTTGTATAACATTTAGAAGTAACATATGAAATAAAGTGACATAGACAGTTGTAAAAGTATCTTTTCATTTTCACCCATGTAATCGATGGTTTCATATAAGTGAATGGTAACAAAATTATAACTTCTATATTTTTTTCTAAATTCAAGTGTATTTACTTTGTAAGAATTATATAAAGCTCATCTTTGTACATGATGCATAAACCATCTAAGTAGTATTACATTAACTATATATGGGATAAATTTTATTTAAGAAATATAGTATTAGATTATGATATCACAAAAATGTGTCCTATAGTATATAAATGATTACAAAAATTTTGCATAATAATGAAATATAAATATCAAGATAAATCATAATATTATATTTTACTAATAATATAATATATTTATTTCAAAGACGTAGTAATTATATGTGAAAAAAAAAAATATATGAATTATCTATTTATATTATAAGTTCTTTTTAACACAAAAACATTATTTTATTAAGTAGATACAAGAAGATCCAGATCCTAATGGAGGAAAGAAGAAACATCAATAAGGTCGTCCCAAGTTTGTATTCTTGCCAAAAAGTCAGCGGTCTTGTTAGAATGCCTTTCGGACTATTAGAAGACGACATTGTAAAATTTGTGATCCCAGAGGTGTAAATCACGTATCCAGTTCCGCAAAACAAAACGTGAATCATTTTCATTGTCAAGTTAGATTGATTCTGGCCAGTGGTGGTCCTAGAATTGTTTTTTCCAGGTTCAAAACATAATATATATATATATATATATATATATAAAAATATTTAACATATAAAAAATCTTACAAAAACACTCTACGATCTCCTGAAACATTTTCACTATAATATCATTTTTGAATTTTTTCAAATATATCATTTTCGATAAAACAAACTGGACAATCATTCATGAATTGATCTCCAATCCGATTGCGTCGATGTGTTTTTACAATATTCATTGCTGAAAAACATTTCTCAACAGTTGCAGTAGCAACATGCAAAATCAAAAACAATTTTAAAAGTCTATAAACCAAAGGATGTGATAGATGCTTTCGAGTTTCCACCATCATATGAGCAAGTTCTCCAAGATTTTTCAAATGAGAAAATTTTTCGTCATTTCGAACATTGTCGATGTTAATATCTAATTGTTGCTCAAGAGATATATATTCCCCATGACTAAAATCATCTCGATAAAACTTAGATAACTTCATCAACTTTGAACGATCAAACTCAGAAAACGAATTAGCAGGGGACGAAGAAGGAGCACAAATAAGTAATTCAGTGTTCACCTCATTGAAACGATCGTTGAACTCTTGAAGCTGCAAATCTAGAACAACATATAAGCAATTTACTTTGTAATGATGTATATTCTTCAAACCTGTTTTTTCTTGGTTTCCTTGAATCAACATAATCATCATTCATGTCAAGTATTTTGATATTATGTTTCTCACAGGAAGAAGAAATTTTCATCATGAGAGAACTCCATCCATCATCTCTGAACTGTTGTAGTTGTCACTTAGTTGAGTTCACCAATGACATGGCATTCAAAATATCTTGATCTTTTCTTTGCAAAGCCACAGACAAGTTGTCTGTGAGTCCTAAAATATGTATCATCATATGCAAATAAAACACAAAATCAAACATCTGAAAGTATATGAGAAGACCATGTGCTTGACGTCTTTTAAAGTCATATATCCCTTCATTCTGGACATATTGAAGCACCTCAATAATAGCATAAAACAACTCAACTAAGCGCAACAAGTTTTTATAGTGAGAACCCCAACGAGTATTTCCCGGTCTTTGAAGAGAAATATCTTGATTTAACCACGGTCCAGTATTGATTTCACCATCACTTATTCCTTGTTCAATTTTTTTCCTATAGCTTTCGGTGAGCATATGTTTCCTTTTGCATGAAGCTCCCACCACATTCAACAAAACAGAAACCATGTAAAAAAACTCCAACATCCAAAAGTTTTTTCGCAACTGCTACAACAATCAACTGAAGCTGATGTGCAAAACAATGTACATAGTAAGCTGTCGAGTTTTCCTTCAAAACTAATGCTCTTAACCCATTGAATTCTCATTTCATATTACTTTCTCCATCATAGCCTTGGCCTCTCAGCTTATTAATGCTTAGTCCATTCTTAGCAAACAAAGAATCAATAGCAGATTTTAGAGTTGCTGAAAACGTCTTACTCACATGTGTAATGCTCATGAATCTTTCTTTGACCATTCCGTTTTTTCAACAAAACGAAACACTACTGCCATTTGTTCTTTATTAGAAACATCAGCAGACTCATCTACCAACAAACCAAAGACATCATAGTCAATTTCTTGAATGACATATTTGACTATTTCTTCTGCAAAACAATACACAATATCTTTTTGGATCTTCGACGATACCATCTGATTATTTGCAGGAGCATTTTCTAAAATTACTTTGCTTACAACTTCATTTTGTTCAGCAGTATAATTTAAGAGCTCTATAAAATTTCCTCTATTAGCAAATGTCTTTGTCTCATCATGACAACGAAAAGCTAACCCTTGTTACAATAAGTATCGGAAGCATCAATTGAGGCATTTAGCCAAATCATGTACTCATTTTTCACAATATCATCTTGTTTATGCAATGCATACTGAATATACTGGCCTTTCTTCATCAAATTTTGACATTTTATAACTGCATTGTTATGAAAACTATCAACATGTCCCACATGTTCTGTAAAAGATTTTAGATACTTGTTCCAACCAGAGAACCCTTCAGTGATAATAGCATCATTCTTTACGTTTTTACCAAAACCATCTCTGAACAAGTAACAACACAAACAAAAAGTTTTTTCTTTCTTAACACTATACTCTAACCAATCAAGATGTTGATTAAACCATGCTAGATTAAATCTCCTCAATGTGCCTCCTATCCGTATTTCTTAAAAATTATGATCACGAGGTTGAAAAGGACATTTACTCAAATATATGCGAATTACCTCATCTCTTTGATTTGGATGGTAATTTGTTATTCTTTTTCGATCTGCAGGATCCGATGGTAGATTATCTAAATCACTTTCAGATGAAGATGGAGCTTTTCGTTTCAAATTTTTTCCATTATCTAAGGTGAGATTCAAAATAATAAAATCAGTATAATATAAATTTAAAATTTGATGAGATTACAAAAACTTAATAAAAATCAAAACTTACCTAACGATGGTGACTTGAGCAAAAAGAAGAGATGAAAAAAAATTTTAAACAATTATCTAATTAGGCTAAATATGAATATAATCTAATATCAATCTCACCTCACGTATATTTGTATATAAGAAAAAGGTAAATAGATTGTGAACAAAAAAAAAAAAAGGAAAACAAAATGGGGATAAAAAACGGATAGAAACAAGGAAAAAATAATAACAAATTGATTTGATAATACGTTAGTGGGCTCCACTCCAAAAAATTAGGTGGTTCAAAAATCTTGTGTGAGTTATTAAAAGGGAAGTGAAAAAAACTTCTATATTTAAATGAAAAAAAAGAGGTTTGTCAGCTGACATCCCTCTCTTATATGTAGGTCCGCCCATGATTTTGACAGTAACTTTCAAAAATAGTGTTCCTAAAGCATTGGACATAAGTGTTTAGTAAAAAGATGGGTGGATTTTGAGCTTCAGTGTCTAATGGACATTCAACCAGCTGTCTGGTAGCTTGAGTGACATATTTGAAAAGATTTGTATGATCATGTATAATCCAGGAAGCTTTAACGTGAGAAAAGTTATTAAGAAAGCTTGCATCAAAATTGTATAGACGCCAATCTGATGGTTGCTTGGACCAAACATATTTTTTGCATTAACATAACTAGTGTTAGATGATGATGATGTTGTTCCCCTAGATATCTCCAATCTGACAGACTTCTAGGATTCCGAATTTTGAACAACCTATTATATTATACGGTCCAAGGTCCAAGTAACATATTTTGCTTGAAAACCAAAAAGGTTTTGGCATTTCAAAATCCACCATAGTATGTTGGGGTCAAAAACGGTCAAGACAAAATCGATGCCTTAAAACCGTCATTAAAACATTGATCACTCGATTTGGAAAATCTAAAAACGTAAACATCGTATCCCAATCAACAAAACAAACCAATTGTTGAAATCGGAAAAGGTATACATGAAATCAACATTCGAGAAGTACGAAAAGACCTAAATAATCATGACTCCGGGAAAACGCTTTGGCTCCAATCTTTGTCACTTACGGACAATACGTTAATGATACACGTTAGCGTATATTTTCAGTAGACGTTCAGCTCACCAACTGGCGAGCTCAACCGAGCACGTTCAGCTCGCCAGTTATCGAGATGAGTCTTACACATTCCGCTCGCCAACTAGTGAGCTGAACTAAGCACGATCAGCTTGCCAATTGGCGAGTTGAACCTCTTACACTTCATATCATCTCTCGGACAAATCATATCTCATTTCGTATCGTTTGGGTCTTCTTTAGAATTTCGCGAAAAAATCGTAAAATTCATTCTTTTCGTATAAGTTTTGAATTAATGGTATAAACGGTTTCTTTTATCTTAAACATCAAAGTTACTTTACCCATACGATTATTCCCTACGACTTTCGAAACAATCGTAAAATCCTTTAATCGTATAAAACGATAATGGTTAAACTATACATCGGCGATTATCTTCACTATACGATTAAATTTGACATTCTCTGGAATGGTCGTAAGGACGCGTCTGTATCTATCAATCGTATGAAACGATAAAGGCTAACTTAAACGCGAACAATATCCCACTTATAGGATTGGTATAATTGTTTTGCAAATTTTATATCGTATCATCGTACGAAAGGCCGGTTCTCCGATAGAAATCGTAAAAATTTCCTAAACCGTGAAACGGTCCAACGAGGCCTATAACTCGATAAGGGCCCACTTACAATTCCATACAAGAANATGAGGTTTGTAGCTTGTCCCAAAAGCCGTAAAGAAATGGAAGAAATTTTAAAAAGGAATATTTCCGCAGTAGAATGGACTCGAAAAGGAAGATTTTCACGGAAGAGTCGAAGACGGAAAAGGAAGACGGATCAACCTTGAAGTCTATATAAGAGAGATGAGGAAGAGGATCATGGACACATTCAATTCTGCACACCAAAATACTTAGGGTTTTCCTCACGCCCGCGCCAAACCCGTTTATTGGCTTCTCCGACACGACAACCATGCTTGGATCAATTAAATCCCTAGTCATGGCCAAAGAGATCGTGAAAATCGTCGATTCGCTACCATCCTGCTATCTACAACGTGTTCATGGGAATGCCTTGGATAAAGTCCATGAAAGCAGTCTTATCGACTTACCACTTGGGCATCAAATTCCCCACTCACTACGGAATATCCACAATCTGGGATGTCAAAAACAGTCGTGATTCTGCTTCCTAGCCGAGCATAAACTTTGATGGGCCGCAACGATGCCCTCGATTGGACCCAAGCAGATGAAGAAAACTCAGCCATTGGCCGAAAACGCTTCGAAAAAAGCTGGAAACACTTCAAAAAAAGACAAACTAGATTCGCTAACTCGAGAGACGCTTCAACCTAAAGAAGGAAATCATGCCTCCGAGCCCGACATCCCAAACTGAAGGGCGTAACCAACGCCTAAAAAAGTCGTTGACCCAACTGTAGCCGCTGCAGCTAAAATGGACGATGCAACATCGCCAAGCGAGTAAACCACTCATGGAAACAAACTGAACTACGAGACGACTTAATCTTCAAAAAGAGTACGTAGGCAACTTTTTGCGAGAAAAGTGCAGCTATCCCCCTCTTGAAAAAGGGGGGGCGAGTGGGTACGTATATGTATATTTGTATACTCCCAAATTTTCAAATATATGCATTTATGTACTCGATATTTTTGAAACTTTTCCAAAATAAGAAAAAAACGGATCTTTACTTAGAAATTTCCGATATCTCTTTACATCTCAAACATATTCGATTATAAGACATCCGAGTAACAACGAAAAACATCGTATAACCCAGAAACTAGAATCATACGAACAATCTCCCTAAACAAAATTCAATTAAGTTTTTTCCTCGTTCACAAGGACCAACATGCCTTTCAACGAATCGCATGGACATCTCTCAAACACGTTCTGAAAGAAAAACCTTCGAGCGAAAAAGAAATTTTAGAAAAGGAAAGATGTCGCAAACTTCCGAAAATAAACTTCCAAACTCGTACAAACTCAGTCATCACAGACTTCAAAACCAAAACGAGTAGCTACTCGCTCTTTTACTGAACCTGTCGATTGGCCCGACGGACGAAATAGTCACCTAACCTTTAGTAAGATCGGTTCACATACATCGAACACAAGGATAAAAGTAATAGGACGAACTAGTCACCTAACCTTTAGTAAGATCGGTGAGCACTTCCAAACGACTTAGAAGTTGTCTTCGGAGAGATGCTCGGTTCCCGATTGATGTGAGTCAATCGCAGACTCCAATTCAAAAATAAAATCAGGTTGAAATCACAAATGGGATACGTAAGCAGGGATAGTCACCGTACTCCCTTAAAACTGAGAGTAAACCTAGGTCTTGCCCTAAACCCAGCACACTGGTCTCTAACATCTCCAAACATAGTATATAACCAATATGAGATCCTTAAATTTGTCTCCTTGCTCACGTACGTACTTCCATAAAACTCAAAAATTAGATTCTTCAAAAAACTCACATCCAAAATAGACAGGCGGACGTAGCGACAATCAGAGAGCAGGATACGAAGTGACAACTTGTAATCTTGTCTCAACAATTAATCATATATTCACAAAATAACTTCCAAAAATCCGCAAGGTGATAGGGATTCGGAACCACTATAGTCAAACCTACTAAACTAATAACGGCCACACTCGGCCAAAATCATAAAAAATAGGGAACATACTCCCTTTATACGAACCCACGCTCCTGACGAGCCGTAATTAAAATGGTCAGAACACAATCCACCGAATGGGTTTAGATCCTGGTCCACCACCTCCTCTTCACCACGCGTTGCAGTCTTAGCTTCCTTCGAGTCTGTAGAAAAGGGAATCGGGGCCCAGCACTCCCGAGTCTCAGCTTTGATCGAAGGGATTAAGGACTCTGCGTTTTGATATTTATCCATATACCTAGACATCTTGTTCATCTAGATGTCATACGAGTAATCAAGACAATGAGTATGGTATAAGGCACCAACGGAACCGCGACATTTGCGGTAATCCCCAAACGTTCGATGTGCATGCTCTAATCGATCGAAACTGGCCGCAAATCAAGCCGAATGGTTTATCATGACCGAAGCAACCTCATGCTTACCACGTCTAATTATGTGGCAAATTTGGGATACTTATTTCAGCGCTGACTCTACGATCTCTTTCCTCAAACCAGAGTGCTCCTCCTTGAGCCTCTCAGCCTTAAAACAAGTCGATCGCTCCTCCAAATCGCTCTCCCTGAGAGCCTCGTCCATTGTATGAAGCCCATATCGAAAGCCCTCTAGAAAGTTAGCAAAATTATTCATATGAAGAAAATAGAATCATATATGCAAAAACTAACCCCCATACACAAGCGCGAAGCCTCAGAGTACTACTTCGACCTCACGAACCATTTGCAGCATAAGGTTGAGTTGGCATGACATCCAGGAAGTCAAAGAAACTGGCTCCAAACGATAGTATCGATACCTGACTCAAACCGTCAAGGTCATTTAAATACACCCCAGGAGGCGATCCTCCCCCAGCTTAGGCAGAACTACCCTCATTAAAGGTAGCGTTCCCATTTTTTGGAGACCTTTCTTGGACCCTAGCAGGAGGCATCTCATACGGGGTAAATTTCTCCACCGCCGATACTTATTCCTCTTCAACAACAACATGAGGATGAGCTTGAGCGTCATGATAAGCTACGGTGTTGCAAACTCGTTGCGGGGAGAAATGACCCCAATGAAGCGGAACGCCTCTGAGAAGGTCCCTAACAACCAACAAGTCATGTGGATGTGGAGGAAGAGGATCAAAAGCTGCATAAAATAAAGAGAGTATATGTTAGGCATCGGCAAACCACAAACAACTCAAATATATGACCGCAGTACCCTTCAGACCGCATTTCTACCTAAAACATGAATTTATTCCTCTTCGACGGAGGTGCTATCTATACGAACAAAAAATAGATTTCTCCAACCGTGGATGTGAGATTGGAATGATTAAATGACCGTTATACGATTCCGCGATGCCAAGTAATACGCGAGTGGCTTACCCAAACTCCTTGGATGAGGGAACACCGTCAAGTAATCAGCATCGAGATCCATCCCTTGCTCGTAGCTCAGGAAGAAAAGGCCAACGACATGCTAAAGACCTTGCAGCAAAATTTGGCCAATCGATAAGTCTTATCGATCTAAAAACTCGACTATAACTCCTGGAATGGGAAACCATAGTCTACCGGATATCAGGTGCGCCTCATAGCATGTAAACCATCCGCGAGGCAGGGAACTAACATCTTCCCTGTGTTTAGGCAGGTGAAGCTGCACATAATCCAGGACTCTGCAGAATTCCCGAATAGTGGCCAGGATGGATGCTATGTATTCGCTTGGGCTATTAGCGTTTTTGCTGAACTTAGGCCTTGGAAAACACCACGACTCGGTAGGTGGAGGATCCATGTCGCATGTAGCATTCCAATACGCTTTTACCTCCTTTGCATCGAATGAATGTTTTAAAAACTCGATTTTTGGAATGATGCCGCCCTCCTAGACTTGCAAACTTTCGGATTTAAAAATCAACTACAAAGAATTCATGGCAATTCCAACGTTGTAATTCATAATGAAATTAAGAAAACAACAAAGGGATAAGAGAGTAAAAATTTTCTACCTTTGAAAATTTCTTGAAAAAGCGAACAAGTGAAGTTTGAAAAAGTCACTTCTCAAATTTATATGGAAGATTTTTACTATTCATCTTAGGAATTTTGAGCCGTAAATTCCTCCTAACTCGCCTAAATGGCCTAACTTAATACCTCACAAGAAAATTCTAATGATTCTTGCGAGCTGGGGCTAACTGTTGGGGTCAAAAACAGTCACAAAAAATTGATGCCTCAAAACCGTCGTTCATTGATCAATGGATTCATAAAATCTAACCATGTAACCATCATATCCCAATCAACGTAACAAACTAATTCTTGAAATTGAAAAACGATATACACAAAATCAAATCCCGAAAAGTACGAAAAGACCTAAATGATCCCGATCTCCGGGCAAACACTTTGGTCCAAACTTAGTCACGTATGAACAACACGTTCACGATACACATTAGCATACATTTTCAGTAGACGTTCAGCTTGCCAGTTGGCGTGCAAAATCTTACACATTCAGCTCGCCAGCTGGCGAGCTGAACTAAGCACAATCAGTTCATGGTGAGCTGAACCTCTCATGCTTCATATCATCTCTTATTTCGTAACGTTTTGGGTTTCCGTTAGAAATCCGCGATAAAAATCGTAAAACTCATTCTTTTTATATAAGTTTCGAATCAATCGTACAAATGATTTCTGTTATCTTAAACACTGAAGTTATCTTACCCATACAATTATTCCCTACGACTTTCGAAAGAATAGTAAAATCCTTTTGTGTGAAATTTAAACGTATAAAATGATAATTGTTAAACTATACATCGGAGATTATCTTGACTATACGAATAAAGTTGACATTCTTCAGAACGATCGTAAGGACGCATCTGTATTTATCAATCATATGAAACGATAACAGCTAACTTAAACGCCTAGTTTATATTGTATCGTCGTACGAAAGGCCGTTTCTCTGATAGGAATCGTAAAAATCGCCTAAACCATAAAATGGCCCAACAAGGCCAAAGACACGGTAACGGCCCACATACGATTCCAGAAGAGAATTTAGTCCAAGTGAGATGACAGTCGTAGCTTGTTCTGCAAGCCGTAAAGAAATGGATGAAATTTGAAAAAGAATATTTTCGCAGAAGAATGGGCTCGAAAAGGAAGATTTTCACAGAAGAATCGAAGACTGAAAAGGAAGATGGATCAATCTTGAAGTATATTTAAGAGAGATGAAGAAGAGGAGCAGGGACACGTTCAATTCTCCACACCAAAATACTTAGAGTTTTAGAAAAAAAATTCATTCTTGTTAGCGAGTTATGACTCAATTAGGTTTATCAGTCCCATTTGCTAGATCTAGGACACTCACCAACAACTCTTGCGACCAAGGCTACCATCTGATTGTAACACACTCATACAATTCAGAATAAGAAACTCTTTTGTCGTCTTCATACTTTTTAAATTCGTGTTTTCATTACTTATTGTCATATTCTGATATCGTCTACGTTTGGCTCATAGAAATCCGAGACCTTAGGAAAAATTGGATTTTCTCCAATTTTCCTTAACTAACAGAAATTGACATAGCGAATTTTGATTCCCACATAGTAGCCATTATGGTAATAATGAATGGGAGTCAATACCTGCTGATTTAGCATATATTACTATCTTAGATTCCATACTAAGACTTGGGGCTGATTGGTAAAGGTTGTGGCTGTGGGCTTTTACTGTAGGCTTTTGGCTGTAGAGATTTTGGCTGTAAGAACTGTGACTTTTTGTTTTAAGTAAAAGTCAAAGTCTGATTGGTTATTAAAACTGTGGAAGCTGTGACTGTAAATTATAATAAATAAATAAAAATTGTGAAAAATAAAATGTTTTAAATTTATAATTAGGTGATAAAAAATTATGCACACTATATATTTTAAATTTCTATATCTAAATTTTATTTATAATTAATTAATAAAGACATCTTAAAAAATAAAATAAATGTATAGAGACTATATATAAATTTTCTGTTAATGTACTAA